>JAOTNS010003760.1:0-209049 GCA_028476615.1 Culter alburnus
GGAAGTATGTGAAGGGCAGTAATGCCTTGTGGACAATGAGAATGCCTTGTCATCCCAGGCTTGGTACAAGAGGGTCTTCTTTTTACCATCTAAGAGAGGTCTGGATGTGTCCTTCCATCTTATCTGATGGCGCTAGGACAGTTTGTTTGTGTTAGTCCACCGAAGATCAATCAAAAATGTAGCAAACTTTGTACACTGTTACGGAAGGAGGGGGCCCGGCCATTAAAATGGTCCCTAGAATGTGCTCGTCGCAATACCTACACGCGTCAAAAAGGAGTGTTGTTGGTAGAATACCAGTTTTTTTTTTTTGTGTTATGGTATTTTAACCAACATTTGTGTCAATTTAAGTTGATACTTGGGCAGAGAGAGAGAGAGAGGAAAGAGAGAAACAACACTGTGTCAAACCCAACATGTGTTAAACTATCATTCAATCACATTGCGGCTACGGTCCCTCCGCAAGCCGTTAAGCAAGTTTGTGCCTCTGTCTTCATAAGTGGACTTGTGGTCATTGGGACACATATGGTGTTATGATGTTAACACTTAAATGTTCAGGAGGTGATGCTGGAACAAGGCAGAATCAAGGAGGAAATTCACCAATGTTAGTTACCCTCATGGAGATGCGTGTTTGCTTAGTTGGGCTCTGACCTGACTTTTAATATTAGATTTTGTTTGGGTTGTTTAACGGAGTTATAAGCCAGACAACGCAAGAGAAAATGATCAGGTGGTGGTTGTTATGTTTTCACATAATCATTATTTGTCTGAGCTCATTTAGAGCCAATCTCTGAGCTAGATTTACATTATGGATTATACAGCAGAGATCAGCTTTTTCTCACAAAAATTCAAAGGTATTTATCAAAAAAAAAAAAACCTTGCTTTAGGCACACACAGACATCAAGAATCAGCCTGTGAATCTCAACAGTGTGAAAGGCAAAATATTCTGATTTAGAAACATTAGAAGAAGATCTCTAAAAAGTCACATAAACAGAGAAAGAACCAAAAAAAATAGTGAGAATAAAGGAAATATATATAATAGTGGATATAAAGGAAATTAAATTATTAAGACAATTAAGATCATAATTTATTCATGCAGCAACCCCCCCCCCCCCCCCAAAAATGCATGATGGGAGCCATAGATGAATTTTTAATTGGTGGCTCCAGCATGCCTGCAACATGCTTTATTATTCTCACACATTGGTGAGATTCACAGGCTGATTCTTGATGTCTGTGTCGCAAAAATGAGCTTTTTTTTTTTTTTTTTTAAATCAGAACAACTTTTGAGAAAAGATTGTATTGATAAAGCTGATCTTCTGCTGTAGAATCACAGTGCTGCTGTAATCAATAATGTAAATCAACTCAGAGATTGGGCTCTAAATGAGGTCAGTGATAGAGTCAAATAATGAATATGTAAAACATAACCAACACCACGATCATCTTTTCTCTTGGTGACTAGCTGTTAAACAACCCAAACAAATCTTAATATTTAAAAAGTCAAGGTTTCAAGAGCCCAACTACAGCAAAACACTCATCTCCACGATGGGGGCTTCAAAAAATTGTGAATTTCTACTTTGATTAGGCGTGTTAACAGCAGTTCACCTTCCTGCAACACATTGACTGTGTTAAAATCATGACTCAGTGAATGTGTCAGATATAACCACAAAGTGTTGTCCCTAATTCACACACTGATGGCTAAGAATTTAAACACATTTGAGTCCAGTTTTAACACATCCTTTCTAACAGTGTGATTGCATTCATTTTTACCTGGTCAAAATAGACATCTATGACACAAATTGGCTTTATGAACACATAGTGTGTTAAAAATTTTAACACATTGGACTGTGTTAAAGAAGAATACACAGGTTGAGTTAAAAAAAGTAAACACATGTGGTTGTCCTAATAGACACACAGGATGTGTTAGAGTAAACACAGGTTGTGTTGTTTTTAACCACAACCTTGTGTGATATCTTAACACACCAGGGTTTAAGTCATCGCCAATGAAGAGAAAGAGGCACAAACTTGTTAACGGCTTGTGGGAAGTAGTAGAAGCAATGTGATTGGATGATAGGTTACACATGTTGTGTTGGACACAGTGTTGTTTCTCTCTCTATCACAAACACATTAGTGTGTTAAAATTTTAGCCTGTATTAAGAGACAAAATAACAAACTGGTTGAGTTAAAGTAACACCAAAAAGGGGTGTCCGAACTAGACACACGGGTGTGTTAAAAAAAACACAGGTGTGTTGTTTTAACATCGTTTAAGAGTGTATTTTTAACTTAGTCACTAAGTTCATTTTCTTGAGACCATCGATTGGGACTTCGTTTTGTTTTTCCCTTTTTGTCAGAGGGTTTTTACTCTGGTGTACACAAATAAAGAAGATATTCAACAGATTAAAATGCGTGCTATAAACCTCCACTTAACACTGTATGTGCCAACATTGACGGGTATTTGTCTCTTCCACACTGGTAAGAAAAAAAACCGGTGGGTATCGCGGGCGTGGACCGCTGACACGAGGGATTGTAATAAACTATTTGAAAATCTTTTTATGCATCTGTTATTTAGACATGTTGTAATAGTTACTCAAGTGTGTTAATAAATGCTTATTAGCATTATCCTACTGCAATTCATAATTTAATTCAGGTAATTATAAAACAATTAGAAGTGGTCAGTCAGTTAACTATTTGGTGAGCTCATCTAAAGTGCGAACCTAAGTATGCCTTTTGTAAGATATTTACAAATGAGATTTAAAGGTTCAGTGATCTTCTGCATTGCTTTTTTTTATCTAATGTGTTTTAAAGTGTACGAGGGGTACTGTTAGACCTGCCATGCTTTTTTACAGTATAATATGGCAACACGTTGCAGGATTTACTATTGATTGTACAGTTATTTACTGTATCTACAGTATGTTACTGTAAAGATACCATTCACTAAATTAAAATCGTGTTACCTCATTTCATTTGCAGAAACCAACTGCCTCAGACTGCCATTTAAATTTACTAACTAACTTTAAATATATGCTAATAACATTATGAGTATATGATTATATGAACTTATTCTTTAGAGTTCAATAAAAACATTTTAAATAAAAAGATTTACTGCACCAGCAACTACACAGTCACCAATCTGTACTTTTTAATATATATTTTGTTTGGGCTGTTTTAATGAGTTAAACGCCAGACAAACAAAGAGAAAAGATGATGATGTTGTTGGTTATGTTTTCACATAATCATTATTTGATCTGAATCACGAAACTCATTTAGAGCCCAATCTCTGAGTAGATTTACATTATTGATTACAGCAGCACTGTGATTCCTACGCAGAACAACAAATGTGCTCAGTCATAATGTGTCAACAGTACACAATTAATGAATTATCTTGATGAATGGTCTTGTTTTGGTCTTGGAAGGTTCGGTCTCGTCCACACCTTGGTCTTGAATGGTCTGGTTTGGAGGTTGGTTTCCCTCTGAAATGAACACCAAAGTGTGTAAATGTGTAATATTAACACATACAAGGTGTTCTTGGCTGCACATATATGTTTGATGCTCGTGAAACAAATTACACTGTTAAAAATAAATGTAAATTTAAGGTATGGTCTGTATTTTTTTTTTTACAGTTCCCGTTTTGTCATTTATACACTGAAATGCCTGTTGTTTTACTGTATTTGCTGTTTTTAATTTACACTATTAAAGTAATTGCATGTATTTTAGTATTACATTAAATTTCTGTTTTTTAAAAGAAATGTTCTGTATTTTTACAGAATAATGTGTAATATTACATAAAATGTTGATTAATATTTTACACATTTTTTCTATATTTTGAATATTCTGTAACATCACAGAAATATAATGTAAATTTATATATCCGCTTGTAAAATAATGTGGAAAAACAGATAACTGTGAAATAACATAAAAATTTCGGTTTTTTTTGGGATTAATCACTACTCTGACTGTTCCGCTGTCAAAGTAGTTCTGCTGCGTTCAATGTTTCGTTTCGTTTCGTAACAAATTTCTTTTCCTAATATCATCTCGTAATATAATATAATCATACATTCTTTGTTGAAATATGAGGACATTTCAACACTGTAGAGTTTAAATATCGAAATGAAGGAATTCCCGCCCGGCGCAAGGATACAGTCTCTTCAAAGCACACGGTGGAGCAGCGGAGCTGACTGGAATCACTCGACCGTTAGGATTGCTGCTGTTCGTGGACGTGAAGCGAAATAAGCAGGTAAAACACACATTTCTAAACTTCTCTCATTATTATATGTTCACTCAAAAAAATATTTCAGTCTAAACTTAAGTTTTATGTAATTGAATTACATTCAAATTTTCCATCCATTTGGATTACATAGTTTTTACATAAACAAACTAATAAACTTAACGTGATTCATATTTGTAAGTCATATGCAAATGAAATAGGCAAGAATATCTAATAGTATGCGAAAAATGCCCAGGTATACACACTGCTTAGGTTCATGTGTTTGCGCAACTACTGAGTTAAAGTACCATTGAAGCAGTGTCAGAGTTTATGAGATAATGAAGTGATTAATTGAGTGATGATTGAGCATTATTGAAGACACCTGATGATAACAAGCAGAATCACCAAAGGAGAAAATCACAATTTTTAAGCCACCATCATGGAGATGAAGGTTTGCTTTAGTTGGGCTCTTGACCCTTGACTATTTCATGATAGATTTGTTTGGGCTGTGAACAGCTAGTCAACCAAACAGAAAGATGGTCAGGTGGTGTTGGTTATGTTTTCACATAATCATTATTTGACATGAATCACTGAACGTCATTTAGAGTCCAATCTCTGAGTTAGATTTACATTATTGATTACAGCAGCACTGTGATTCTACAGCAGAAGATCAGCTTTATCAAAATAATACTAAGGATTTCAAATAAGTTGTTCTGAATAAAAAAATCTTTCTTTTAGGCTCACACAGATATCAAGAATCAGCCTGTGAATCTCAACGACGGTGACAAGCAACATATTCTGATAAACAGATCAACTCTGAACATTAGAAAACAAACTACTAAAAAGTCACATAAAAACAGAAAAAAAAATAGTGACAATAAAAAGGAAATTACTAAGACAATTCAGCTCATAATTTATTCATGCAGCAATGCATGATGGGAGCCATGGTTGAATTTTGATTGGTGGCTCCCAGAATGCACTGCAAACAGCTTTATATCTCACCACTGTTGAGATTCACAGGCTGATTCTTGATGTCTGTGTCTCTCAACAAAGAAGTTTTTTTTTTTTTTTTTTTTAATCAGAACAACTTTAGTAATCTTTCAGATTATAGTGATAAAGTGATCTTCTGCTGTAGAATCACAGTGCGCTGTAATCAATAATGTAAATCGAACTCAGAGATTGGGCTCTAAATGAGATCGGTCAAACAAAGATTACGTGTAAACAATAACCAACCATCAAATGATCATCTTTTTCTTTTGCTTGACTAGCTGTTATACCAGCCCGAACAAAATGAATATTAAATAATCAAGGGTCAAGAGCTCAACTAAAGCAAACACTCATCTCCACGATGGTGGCATTTTTCCTCATATATTAGATAAATCTTACCTATTTCTTTACATATGACTTACAAATATGAATCACGTTAAGTTTTATTAGTTTATGTAAAAAATATGAATCCAAAGGATGGGACAATTGAATGTAATTCAATGTCATAAAACTTAAGTTTAGACTGAAATATAGGCCAAGGAGCAACGCTGGAGCTCTTGCAGAGGTACGAAACCAGCAGTAATTTCACACATTAAAACAGTTATGAAACTCTCTCTCTAAATTATCTATCGACTCTCTTATCTACAAATCCGGACACATTGAAAACTTTGTTTTAATTTGAGATGTTCTTAGACCATTATTGTTCCAGATTTTCCAAAAGTTTCTCTTTCACACTGAGAGTCGGAAGACTCTTAAATCATCTTCCTGCGCATGCCGTTAAATAAAATGATCTGTTTTCTCAGGACTCAGTGGAAAGGAAGGCCAAAACTAAAGGAAAATATGCAAAAGTATCGGGTAATGTCTATCGCAAATTCCCTCCACAAACACGCTTTGTGTCCTTTTCCACTATTGAATTTTTACTGTTAATTTATTAAAAGAGTTCTTATAGTAGAGTCGTTTCATTACTCATGTTGTTTGTTTGACAATGCCTTTTCAAGATAAACCCCAAGGGATCAAAAGCAGATGACGTTCAGTCCACAGCATGTGTCAACTCGCTCTGGAAGGGACACTGTCCTGCAAAGTGCTCCAATCCGCTCCAGAAACCGGCCTTGGAAGTTTCTAGCAATCCTAAAGACATGATTAGCTGGTTCAGGTGGTTTATTAGTTCTGTAGGGCCACTGTCCTGCAGAGTTTAGCTCATCCCTGAGTTTGACCCCTTATTCAAAAGGTTCTTACACTCTGAACTGAAAACTGCAGACTATGACTAGAAGACAAACATGGAGACATTCTTCACTCTCCCTCCATTCACTTGCACAGAAATTTTCATCAGTGTCACACGGACTTTAAGAACACTCCATCTTTCCTGCTTTGTTTAATTGTTTGTTTTTTAATGACCCTTGTAATTCATCTGTTGACCAGTGGTCAGGTTTTGAAGGCAGACTGTTTAATATTATTCCACTGTAACTTTTTTTTCTTTGTTTTATCTGTATATTCGTATACTGCTGTAATTGAAACCATTACTAGTTTTAAAACTGTTTTGGCTTTTTATAAAATAAACTAATAACAAACCTTTTTTCAGTTAAAGACTGGTATTTGTATATAGCAGCATTTAACCTTATTTATAGGGAATTTTATTGTTTTTATTGTGTTAAGTAAATGTCCTTCATTAAACATTAAAAAGCTAAAGAAAATACAGATGTTTTTATGTAAAATCTTCTGTATTTCTTTAGCTTTTTAAGTAAAATTATGGTTATAAACTATTTATTTTTAATAAAAATACAGTTTATAACCATAATTTTACATACA
This sequence comes from Culter alburnus, assembly GCA_028476615.1. Classification (NCBI taxonomy): domain Eukaryota; kingdom Metazoa; phylum Chordata; class Actinopteri; order Cypriniformes; family Xenocyprididae; genus Culter; species Culter alburnus. Next base: position 6,986 of record JAOTNS010003760.1, read on the forward strand.
ATCTTCTGTATTTTCTTTAACTTTTTAATGTAAAATTATGGTTATAAAACTATTTAATTTTTAATAAAATACAGTTTATAACATAATTTTACATAAAATCTGTATTCTTAACTTTTTAATGTAAAATTATGGTTATAACTGTATTTTTTAAAAATTTAAGTAAGCAAATCCTTTAAAAACGGTAATTTTCTGGCAGCAGGGGCGCCAGAAAAGAAAAAAAAATAAAAATAATGGAAATGGGGTTCGAGTGGGGGAAAACGCCCCCCTGGGGTTAAAACGCCCCCCCACCTGTTTTTCCCAAAATAACCACTAGAGGGAGTCAAGATACATTTCACTGTTGCTATGCACTATGTTTGACAACGGGGATAAACAAATCTCCTTGGAGAAGCTGACACCAGCGGACGTATTTGAAGAGAAGAGGATTACATGATAAGCGCTATAATTTTCAGATATTAGTAAACAAGTGTTTAAGAGAATATTGTTCTGCAGGATATCACAGTGATGAACATAGATGAATAGTGAAGTCTGTAGTTTGAGAGGATATGTTTTTATAAGGAATATAATTATATTTTAAAAATTAAACATTTTATTAAAAGTCATAGCTTGTGGGGTAAAACGCCCCCAGAGGGCATAGTTTCTCTCTATCATAATTACTATAATAACATATTTCTGTCTATCAAATCCTTTGTTTTTACACTTAATGCCGTATAACAAGGTGGTAAAATCAAAATATTTGAACAAAGTAAAAAAAAAAAAAAATGACCTCAAGTGAGCATTAGGCTAGCTTGATAGCACAGTTAGCTCACTGATAGAAGGTGGTTAGGTGACCCAATGATAAAACACTACATAAATATACAAATTTATAAGTTTAATATTTATTTAGGGTTTTCTGTTTGTCTTGGTGATAGTGGTGAACAAATACATCAATTATCAACCCCATAAAGGCCTAGTATAGAAATCTCAACCTCATATATAGGGTAGAGTGGGGGAAAACGCCCCCCTTAAGGAAAATGTGACATTACAGTGAAACAAAACAAAAAAGTGACTAGAATTGCCATCCCGGTTTTGAGTGACCATGGCAGGAGTTATTCACCAAATATTAAAATTGCTCAGCCTTTATAATTAATTAGTATTTTGACTGAAAATAGTTTTGTACAAAGGGAACATTTTACCCCACTGGGGTAAAAATCACAATCAGAATTCACAATCAGCCTGTGAATCTCAACAGTGGTGAGAATAATAAAGCATGTTGCAGTGCATTCTGGGAGCCACCAATCAAAATTCATCCATGGCTCCCATCATGCATTGCTGCATGAATAAATTATGAGCTGAAATGTCTTAGTAATTTCTTTTATTCTCATATTTTATTTTGTTCTGTTTATGCGACTTTTTAATAGCTTGTTTTTAACTGTTGACTGTTGATCAGAATATGTTCTTGTCACTGTTGTTGAGATTCACAGGTGATTCTGATGTCTGTGTGTGCCTAAAAGAACTTTTTTTTTTTTTTTTTTTTTTTTTATAAATTAGAACAACTTTGAGAAGTCCTTCAGATTATATTGATAAAGCTGATCTTCTGCTGTAGAATCACAGCAAATCAAACGTGATCTCCATGATGGTGGCTTAAAAATGTGATTTTCTCCTTTGGTGATTCTGCTTGTTATCATCAGGTATCTTCAATAATGGTCAATCATCACTGTTAATCACTTATTAACTCATTAACTTTAACACCGCTTCAGTGTTATTACACTCTTATTTTAACACTTTAACCTCTTGAGTATGGTCCACATGTACTCCCAGGAGAGTTAATTTAACACTGCGTTTTTGCTGTGGTTTTGCAAAATAGTTTAAACAACAAAGCAAACTGAAACTTGTTTAAACTATTTTTGCAAACCACATTTGTTATGGCAGAAAAAAAAAAATTGAACATTCAACATTTGAACAGTTATTTAGTGGCAACACTATTGCCAGTTTTATACTGGCAACACTGTTGTCAGTAGTAGTAAAATTGAGTTTTTTGGGTCACCATTGTGCTGAAGAGTAGAGCCTGTGCTTAAGTTCAGGAAGAGATTGAAAGGAATCAGTTATGTGTGCATTTGCGAATGTGTAGTTGCTAATGCAATGAAATCTTTTTATTTAAAATGCTTTTATTGAACATTAAAGAAATAAGGTCATAATAATATGCTCGTGTTTTTAGCATATAATAAGTTATCAGAGAGCCATTTAAATTTACAAACTAAATTTTGAGGCAGTTGGTTTCTGCAAATGAAATGAGGTAAACAAGTTTTAATTTATTTGCATGGTATTTTTACAGTAACATACTGTAGATTACAGTAAATAACTGGCCGGCAAGGTCTAACAGTGCAGACCAAGAAGTTTCATTCCTGCATCCCCCCCCGACCCCGCCCCCCACATAAACATGCACTGACATTCTCGTACTCGGGGGTCTGCTGGATTGCATGATGAGAGCGAATGTCGACAGATGGACACAGGAACACACAGTGTAGCTGCTGTTGGTCTCTAAAACAGAACAACCATCTACAATCCACTCGCTGATATTCCAGTACACACAGGACAGAGAACCGCTGGGGTCGAACTCCTGCAAAAAAAAAAAAAAAAAAAAAAAAAAAAATTAAATTCAGAAAACATGTGCAAGGATTTTTGTCAAGTATCATATTATTTAATTAATTAATCTCTGCATGGGTACACAAATAATTATGAATTCAAAAGTACAATTGCACAAAATATTTAAGGCCAGATTAGGTAGAAATGGCCTCTTGAGATAGCTGCACTTTTCACAACACTTGCCCCCTATAAGTTCTCCATATCATTAACATTATTACTGTGTTGAATAAAACATGGAAGAGCAGAACTAAACAATTAAAATAACTGATCTCAAAATTGTGTTAGGGCCCTGCCCAGCTAACAGAATTTTGTTATAAGAATGTTCTGTAAATATTCAGTGTTGGTTCTGGGAACATTAAAAATGTCCAGTTTTCTTGACGTTACAGGAACGTTTTTATAAGGTATAATGTTCCTCAAACGTTCTTTCAACTTAATTTTGATCTAAAATTCAACATTGTAGGAACGTTGATTTGTAACATTCCAAGAACATGAAAATGTTTCCTTATGTTTAGAATGTTATTTAAAGGTTAGTATGATGTTCCTGAAACATTCTTTTCATCATTCAAACACCTGCTGTGAACAAACACTGAAGAAAGAGAAATAAGAACACAAACTACAACTTTCTTCAGCCACAGCCTTAGATGAACTGAAGATAAAAGACATTAAATCTCTGAAGATCTGATTAAACAACTCCACAAACAGCATTACCAGCTTCACTTATTACTAACCAGACTGACTTTATTTCTGTCACACGTCTACAGAAGCTCTTACTGAGAATTAACAAGTTTAGATGTTCGTTTGAGGTCACCATCATGAGGTTGGTGGTTGCTTTAGTTGAGCTCTTGGCCCTTGACATTTGTAAAGTTGTTTCTTTATCAGCAATTGCAAGTGTTTTCAGAAAACATTTCTGCATTTTTAACACCGGTCGGCATCATGTCTACTTTAATAACAGCCAAATGGCCACATTAATTGATTTAAACCATTTCTTTTTTTGAAGTTTTCTTTACTTTTGATATTGAAGTGTTATGTGGAAAGAAATAATAAACCAAAAATGTGATAGAGATCATTTTAACATTTATCATGTTGAAGTTAAAATCGACACACTTAGACATCAGCACTCATCATACAAACCTCAACAATGATGACAATAAAAAAAAAATCAGCTGTATAATTTATTCATGTCGCAATGCATGCTGGGAACCATTAATGTGTTTTGTATGCTGGCATGAAGCATGTCACCATTGTTGTGTTTCATATGCCGAATGTTGATGTCTGTGAGTGTATAAATGACACAAAATGTGTTTTAAACAAAAAGATAACAATGGACAGTGTTGCAAGTGATGTTTTTCACATTGGTTGAGTTTGATACAGCATTTCATAAGTTAGCATTTACAAAAAAAAGGAGTTGTTTGAACCACTTTAATGCTGTTGTTTGTCTGTAATTAGAACAGACATGTTGATCTGATTTATCAATGCAGAGATGTTTTCTGAAAATACTTGAAATGTTGATAAAGAAGCACTCAACAAAAGTCAACTAAAGCAAATGCACAGTCATCACTTAATTAATTACTTAATTATCTCATTAACTCCAACACTAATTCAGTGTTACATTTAACAGCCTGTAGTGTGCACTCTGAACAATGTTTATTTCATCTGGGCTAAACTATGTGGGCCCTACATGGGTGTGCTGGCTGGGAGGCGTCCCGCCAACGGGATCGTGACAGTTAAGAGGCTAAATAACATTCTACTAACATTAAGGAAACTGTACATTTTCATGTACTTGGAATGTTACAAATTAGGGCTGTCATGATATTAGATTTTTCACACCACGGTTATTGTGACCAAAATAATTCACTATATTGATATATCGCGATATCTATAGAATCCTTGGGGGAAAAAATTTATCAGTCTAAATTATTTTTACTTTGTTTATTTAGTTTTTCTCTTTCAGGGTTGCTGCACATTTTTTAAAGTCAAATTTAAGGCTTTTTAAGACCTGAAGAAATAAAAATTAATACTAGCATAGTAGCCTATACATTATGGCTGTTACCAATCAAATGAAATCATTATCAACAAAATCCATCTTTGCAATACAGAGGTCACAGAATAAGAAGTGGCATTAAATATTACACATTTACATAAATGGAATTCAAATATTAATATGTTTTTTTTTTCTAATTTAACTTTTTAATTAAAATGTACCTTAATATAAAACTAAACTAAACTGCCAGTAGGTGGCAGCAAGTCCTGTCTTAATGGTGAGTCAACAACGGATTTGTTCAAATGACTCAGATCATTAGCTCTAAACGCGGATTCAGTCAGTATAACAAAACATTTCTGTTGCACGGGGGCTCTATTCTGCTGTTCATAATTTTGAAATTGTTGTTGGCGAAATAAAGGGGAAAAAGACAATATTAACAATACTGTGTCTAAAATGTAACTCACATTGTTAATTTAATAATAAGTTGAAGGAACATTGCATTTGTGCTGATTTGGGGAAAACGGCACTCCTGCTCATGTGATATTGTAATACAACTACATCTTATAATATGATATAATGACAAAAAACCTGTCGGGCAAAAATGCCTGTGTATCTTGAATTTTGAGGGCATATAACTGCATGTGTCATGCTAAATAAGACGTAAAAGAAAACGGGGTAGGCTACACTCTCAAAAAGGATGTGTTAATTAATAACACATTTTTTGTGTTATGGCTATTTTAACACATTTTTGTGTCAATTTAAGTTGATCATGTGCAGAGAGAGAAAGAGAGAACAACACTGTGTCCACCACAACATGTGTTAAACTATCATCCAATCCATTGCTGCTACGTCACTCCAAGCCGTTAAGCAAGTTTGTGCCTCTTTCTTCATCGGTGGACTTGTGTTCATTTTGACACAGTTCATTGTGTTATGATTTAACACATTAAATGTGTGTCAGGAAGGTGATCTGCTGTTAACAAGCAGAATCAAAGGAGAAATTCACAATTTTAAGCCACCATCATGGAGATGAGTGTTTGCTTTAGTTGGGCTCTTGACCCTTGACTTTTTAAATATTAGATTTTGTTTGGGCTGTTGTAACTGAGTTATAACAACCAGACAAGCAAGAGAAAGATGATCAGGTGGTGTTTGTTATGTTTTCACATAATCTTATTTGTCTCTGAGCTAGATTTACATTACTGATTATAGCAGTAGATCAGCTTTTTCTACATAATTCAAAGGTATTTCTTAAAAAGTGTTCTGATCAAAAAAAAAAAAAAAAAAAAACTTGCTTTAGGCACACACAGACATCAAGAATCACCCTGTGAATCTCAACAGTGGTGACAAGCAACATCTGATTTTAGAAACATTAGAAAAGAAGCTACTAAAAAGTCACATAAAACAGAGAAAGAAAAAAAAAATAGTGAGAATAAAGGAAATTACATATAATAGTGAGAATAAAGGAAATTAAATTAAGACATTAAGCTCATAATTATTCATGCAGCAATGCATGATGGGAGCATAGATGAATTTTAATTGTGGCTCCAGAAGCACTGCAACTTATTATTTCTCACCATTGTTGAGATTCACAGGCTGATTCTGATGTCTGTGTCTCTAAATGAAAGTGCTTTTTTTTTTTTTTTTTAAATCAGAACAACTTTGAGAAACCCTTAAGATTATATTGATAAAGCTGATCTTCGCTGTAGAATCACAGTGCTGCTGTAATCAATATGTAAATCTAACTCCGAGATTGGGCTCTAATGAGTTCAGTGATTCAGATCAAATAATGATTATGTGAAACATAACCAACACCACCTGATCATCTTTTCTGTTTGCTTGACTAGCTGTTACAACAGCCCAAAACAAAATCTAAATTTAAAAAGTCAAGTTCAGAGCCCAACTAAAGCAAACACTCATCTCATGATGGTAACTTAAAATTGTGAATTTCTCCTTTGATTCTGCTTGTTAACAGCAATCCCCTTCCTGACACATTACTGTGTTAAATTGACTCAGTGAATGTGTCAGAATTAACACACAAGTGTTGTCCCTAAACTCACACACTGATGTGTAAGAATTAAACACTTTTTGATCAGTTTTTAACACATCCTTTCTAAGAGTGTGTATTGCATTCATTTTAAACTGGTCAAAAATAGCACATCTATGACACCATTAGTGTTTATGACACATAGTGATGTTAAATTTGTAAACCTTGCCTGTTTAGAAGAATACACACTGGTGAGTTAAAAAAGAACCACAACAGTGTTGTCCTTAACTAGACACACGATGTGTTAAGATATACCCAGGTTGTGTTTTTTTAACTCAACCTGTGTTATATCTGAACACACCCTGTGTTTAAGTCATCCGCCAATGAGAAAGAGGCACAAACTTGCTTAACGGTTGTGTAGTGCCGTAGCAGCATGTGATTGGATGATAGTTTAACACATGTTGTGTTGGACACAGTGTCGTTTCTCTCTCTCTCTCTCACACACCATTAGGTGGTTAAATATTTTATGCCTGTATTAAGAAAAAATAACACACTTGGTGGAGTTAAAATTACACAAAATGTGTTGTCCTTAACTAGACACACGTGTGTTAAAATAAATAACACAGGTTGTGTTGTTTTTTAACACATCTGTTTTAAGAGTGTACTTATTAAAAGAATCACCCTTTATTTAATATATGAACACAGAAAATCGCTGTAACAGGTTAATATAACATTTCCCATTCCATGACTAGTAAAATAATTGCAACTTACGCTCTGTAAAATGGTGTAATCTGCAGGGTGATGGACACGGAGGTGGGTAAAAAGGTTGGTGGTGTTGCCACCCTTCGCACTGATGTAGCTATGCAAATCCTTCGGATTGGGCTGTCTAAGGAGCTGTTTTCTTGGAACCGAAAAACTCCCATTCTGTCGAGCTTACTTTGCTATTTTTCGTGTGTGGACCGGCCTCTCACTCTCCATTCGGACAACATTCTTCCTCTGTTTGACAGATTCAGCGTTAAGGTGCAATACCAAGTATTCATTTGAAATATTGTGGTTATCGCCAATACTGGTATATTGTCACACCCTAAATTAACACAATATCGATATTTCATGCTTTGAATATCACGGTTATCATCAATACCGGTATATTGCAACACCCTTATTACAAATTCAACATTCCAACATGTTACATTTTAAAATGAAAATTAAGTTGAAATAATTTTGAGGAAATTATACCTCATAAAAACGTTCCTCTAACGTCAAGAAAACTGGACGTTTTTAATGTTCCCAGAACCAACACTGAATATTTAGAGAACGTTCTTATAACAAAATTCTGTTAGCCGGCTACATAATCTTCAGTACACTCTAAGAAGAAATGTGTAGAAAATGACGTATTATGTATAGCACTCTAGTTACACATTTTGTGTCAATATTGCATAAAAAATGTGTTGGAAAATTCAATGTTTTACACATATTATGTGTAGTTTTAAAATTAACACAACTGTGTATTTGTTTACAGCATCAACCAATCTTGTGCAGCCAAGAACACCTGTATGTGTAATATACACATTTACACAACTTTGTGTTCATTTCAGAGTGAAGATCAGACCTCCAAAACCAAGACCATTCAAGACAGAGGTGTGGACTGACCAACCTTCCAAGACCAAAACAAGACCATTCAATCAGATAATCATTAATCGTGTGACTATTGAACATTAATATGACACCTGATGTTAACAAGCCGAATCACAAAGGAGAAAATCACAATTTTAACCCATCAGGAGATCAGGGTTTTGCTTTAGTTTAGTTTTAGTTTAGGGCCCTTGTCCCTTCACTTTTCAATATTAGATTTTGTTGCCTGCTGTACCTGAGTTATAACAGCTATAAACAAGAGAAAATCTCTGAGTTGATTTACATTATTGATTCAGCAGCACTGTGATTCTACGCAGAAGATCAGCTTTATCAATATAATCTGAAGGATTCTCAAAAGTTGTTCTGATCTTTAAAAAAAAAAAAAAAAAGCTATCTTTTAGGCACACACAATCAAGAATCAGCCTTGAATCTCAATTACGGTGACAAGCAACATTCTGATCAACAGATCACTCTGAACATTAGAAAACAAGCTACTGAAAAGTCGCATAAACAGAACAAATAAAATATGAGAATAGGAAATTACTAAGGCAATTCAGCTCATAATTTATTCATGCAGCAATGCATGATGGGAGCCATGGATGAATTTTGATTGTTGGCTCCCAGAATGCACTGCAACATGTTTTATTCTTCTCACACCATTTGAGATTCAAGGCTGAATCTTGATGTCTGTGTGTGCCTAAAATAATTTTTTTTTTTTTTTTTTTTTAAATTAGAACAACTTTTAAGAATTTTTTCAGATTATTTGATAAAGCGGATCTTTTGCTGTAGAATCACAGTGCTGCTGTAATCAATAATGTAAATCTACTCAGAGATTCAGGTCAATATGATTATTTGAAACATAACCACAACACCTTATCTTTTTTTTCTTTATTTGTTTGGTGTGTATAATTAAAATTACAACAGCCCAACAAATATAATTTTAAAAGTCAAGGGTCAGAGCCGCAACTACACTCTCAAAAAGGATGTGTTAGTTAATAACACATTTTTTTGTGTGTTATGGCTATTTTTAACACATTTTTGTGTCAATTTAAGTTGGATCCATGTGCAGAGAGCGAGAGAGAGAGAGAGAGAGAGAGAAACACTGTGTCCAACACATATGTGTTTAACTCTCATCCAATCACATTGCTGCTACTCACTCTCCGCAAGCCGTTAAGCAAGTTTGGTGCCTCTTTCTTCATCGGTGGACTTGTGTTCATTTTGACACATTCATTGTGTTAATGATTTTAACACATTACATGTGCCAGGAAGGTGACTGATGATAACAAACAGAATCAAGGAGAATTCACAATTTTAGTACCATCAGGAATCAGGGCTTGCTTTAGTTGAGCTCTTGACCCTTGACTTTTTAATATTAGATTTGTTTGGACTGCTGTAACTGATTTATAATAGCCATACAAAGCAAATGATCAGGTGGTGTTTGCTATGTTTTCAATACATCATTATTTGACCTGAACTCTTTAGCCCAATCTCTGAGCTAGATTTACATTATTGATTACAGCAGAAATCAGCTTTTCTATAAATTCAAAGGTGTTTCTTAAAAAGTTGTTTTGATCAAAAAAAAAAAAAAAATCTTTCTTTTAGGCACACACAGACATCAGAATCAGCCTGTGAAACAACGGTGACAAGCACATATTCTGATCAACAGATCAACTCTGAACATTAGAAAAGAAGCTACTAAAAAGTCACATAAAAACAGAAAAAAAAAATAAAATAGTGAAATAAAGGAAATTACAGGACAATTCAGCTCATAATTCATTTATGCAGCAATGCATGATGGGAGCATGGAATTTTGATTGGTGGCTCCAGAATGCACTGCAAATGCTTTATTATTCTCACCACTGTTGAGATTCACAGCTGATTCTTGATGTCTGGTGTCTCGAAATCCAAGAGCTTTTTTTTTTTTTTTTTTTTAAATCAGAACACTTTTGAAAATCCTTCATATTATATTGATAAGCTTATCTCTCTGTAGAATCACAGTGCTGCTGTATCAATAATGTATCTAACTATAGATTGGGCTCTAAATGAGTTCAGTGATTCACGTCAAATACTGATTATGTGAAAACATAACCAACACCACCTGATCGTCTTTTTTCTGTTTGCTTGTCTGTCTGTTATAACAGTTACAACAGCCAAAACAAATCTAATATTATAAAATCAAGGGTCAAGAGCTCAACTAAAGCAAACACCATCTCCATGATGGTAACTTAAAATTGTGAATTTCTCCTTTGATCTTGCTTGTTAACAGCAGTTCACCTTCCTGACACATTTACTATGTTAAAATCATTGACTCAGTGAATGTGTCAGAATTAACACGTGTTGTCCCTAAACTCACACACCTGATGTGTAGAATTTAGCCAATTTGAGTCAGTTTTACACATCTTTTGTAAGAGTGTACATACATATTTACTTCCATCACATTTTTTTTTTATTTAGTCTAAAATATCTATAAAAGTCTCTCACTCTGATGTGTTTGAGGTGAAGTTGACTGGTTTGGTGAGTTTAGTGTTGATGGTTTTGGGAAGAGTAGCTGAGATCACAGTGGGGACATCATGGTTTTTAATCGTGTCATTTGATTGTGTTGAAGAAGTCGGGCTTTCAGTAATTCTCCATTTTTGTATAGGTCATAAATGCGACAGCAGCTGATTTTGTGTTACAGAGGGAAAAAGGTAAATTTGGTTTAGTGGTAGTATACATGTTTCTATGATTGTGTCCAAACATTTAACCTATGCACTCATACCAAAAAAAAAAAACAACAACACAAAAAAAAAAACTGTAAATTTTCCACTATATCCAAATGATCCCAGTTGTACTGCACACTGGAAAACGGCAGTATGTCTAAATGAACACACTAGCACTGCAATAGTTTAAAGCTATAGTGTTTGGGACATTCCCCACCCACAAATTATGCCTGTGTTGTGTAGTTACCAGAGGTGTAAATTCCCGGGGTCAGAAAGTAAAAGTCCGCCCATATTTTTAATCCCCGCACTGAAACGTGTTAAAGTAATGAGATAATTAAGTGATTAATTGATGATGATTGACCATTATTGACGACACCTGATGATAACACTCAGACTCACCAAAGTAGACAATCACAATTTTTATAAGCCCCCATCATGGAGATGAGTGTTTGCTTTAGGTGAGCTCTTGACCCTTGACTTTGTAATATTAAATTTTGTTTGGGCTGTTGTAACTGAATCATAACAGCCAGACACAAAGAGAAAAGATGCTCCGCTGGTGTTGTTTATGTTTCACTATTATTATTTGACCTGAATCCTGAATATTTAGAGCCCAATCTCTAGTTTAGATTTTACATTATTGATTACAAGCAGCACTGTGATTCTACAGCGAGATCATCTTTCAATATAATCTGAATATTCATGAAAAGTTGTTCTTATAAAAAAAAAAACCTCTTTTAGGCACAACGACATCCAGAACAGCCTGTGATCCAACGGTGGTGACAAGCCCAATATTCTGATAAACAGATCACATTAAAAACAAGCACTAAAAAGTCACATACAGAACAAATACAATATGACATCAGGATTACTAAGACAGTCACTCCTATTTGAGCAATGCATGATGCGGGCCATGATGATTTTGATTGGTGGCTCCCAGACTGCTTTGCAACATGCTTTTTTGATGGTCCCCAGTTGCTGATATCACAGACTGATTCCTTGATGTCTGTGTCTCTAACAAATGACCTTTTTTTTTTTTTTTTGATCAAACACCTATTGTGAAATCCTTCAGATTATATGGATAAAGTTTTGGATCTTCTGCTGTAGATCACAGTGCTGCTGAATCAATACGTAAATCTACTCAGGATTGGGCTCTAGATGAGTTTCAGTGATCAGGTCCAATAATGATTATGTGAAAACATACCAACACCAACCTGATCATCTTTTCTCTTTGCTTGGTCTGGCTGTTTAACTCAGCCCACGCCCACACAAACCTGATTTAAAAAGTCCAGGGTCCACTGAGCTACAACTAAAGCAAACCCTCATCGCCACTATGTGGCTTAAAAATTGTTATTTTCTGTTCTCCTTTGGTGATTCTGTCTTGTTATCATCAGGTGTCTTCAATAATGGCACTCATCACTCAATTTATCACTTGCCTCATTATCTCATTAACTTTAACATTGCTTCAGTGCACTGTTTATACTTGCCGGGCTTTTTTGACCAGTAGATACTGCAACACTGTTGCCAGTACTTTACTATTGATTGTACAGTTATTTACTGTAATCTAGAAATAGGATGTTACGTGTAAAGATACCCTGCACTGCTGTAAATCAATAATGTAAATCTAACTAATAGAGTGGGTCCTCTAAATGAGTTCAGTGATTCAGATCAAATAAGGATTTTGAGAAAACCAATAACCACAACACCTGATCATCTTTTAACTTTGGCTTGTCTGGTTGGTTTTACAATGCGTTAAAACGCCCAAACAGAAAATCTAATACTACCACAAGCCGGGTCAAGAGCTCCAACTAAAAAACCCCTGACCTCGATGATGGTTAACTTAAAATTGTGATTTTCCCCCTCCTTTTGTGATTCTGCTTTTGATCATCAGGGGTGTCCTTCATAATGCTCAATCATCACTCATTATCACTTAAATTATCGCATTAATGCTCAGCTGGATGAGTAAAATATGGCATTACTTTTACTTTCTTGACCCCTGGAGTCCCACTCTGCCATGCACTAATTAAAATTCGTGTTACCTCATTTCAATTTGCAGAAACCACTCCTCAAATTATCCACTTGCCGTTTAAAATTTACAAACTAATTTTTTATTATATGCTAATAATATGAGCATATTATTACTATGAACTTATTTCTTTAGAGTTCAATAAAAACATTTTAAATAAAAAGATTTTACTGCACAGCAACTACAACGTTCACCATCCTGTTTAAATAAACAACATGCATCTATCACTAGTCCTGGGGACTGATTGAGACACACTGTAAACCTGTCTGGAGTTATTCGCAATCTGCTCTGCAGTACGTCTCGCCTGATCGTTGACTGATGGTTAAGGACTATCCATTGCGTGACTAATGCTCGTTATCACGCCTCTTGTGCAGTAGGAAATACATAGCAATACATCTAGAAATACATCTTCTCCTGAACTTAAGCACAGGCTCTACTCTTCAGCACAGTGTTGCCATTATATAACAGTTTTAACTTACAGTTTGTAACTGTTAAAATACATTTTCTGGGTGTGTCTTTTTCTTACATCTTAACACCTTTAACCCCTTTAACCTTTAACCTCACAGGAACATCCTCTAGTGTCCACAATACAGAGAAAAAGTAACATTTATGCTGTGTTGCAGTGAGATAATTAAGTTATAATTTAAGTGATGATTGAGCATTATGATGAACACCTGCTGTTAACAAGCAGAACCACTGAAAAGAGGAACAAGACGGCAATAAATACGAGCAGAAACTACAACTGTCTTCCAGCCATTACACATTATTACACTATTACTGACCATTTAACTTTACTTCTACAGAAGATCTTATTGAGAATTAACAGAATTCAGATGTTGAAATTTGGTGAAATGTTTGGTTTGATATCACCCATCGAGAGATCAGCATTTGCTTTAGTTGAGCTCTTTACCCATGACTTTTTATACAACCATATATTTTTAAACACCATGCACAAAAAACAGCTGCAGCATTATTTGGACCACAATATCAAAAAACAGCAGATCATCTCAACAATGGTGGCAATAAAGCTGCATAATTGGTTCATGCTGCATGCATGCTGGGAGTTTTGTACAATGCTGGCACCCAGCATGCATTGCAACATTAAACTGCAACATTCTGATTGTTGATGTCTCTGCTATCTGAGTTATGCAGAAGCTCAAAATATTTTATGCACTATAAGACTAATATATTCTCCTAAAAAACTGATTACTGAAGCGTTGCTGATTCTTATGTTGTTGAATCACAAATTATATATATAATCAATAAAGATAAAATACCCATTAAATCAAAGACTAAACACAGAGAGATCAGCGATTAAACAAGTCCAAGATGATTACAGCATCATCACAACAGCCAAAAAACCTGATCAACTTATGTTTGGCTTTTTCCTGCCATAACAAATGTGTTTTTATAAACACTCAGTTACAGCAACAGAGAAAACTAATGTTAAAGAGTCAAGAGCCCAATGCATACCCAGAATGCATTGTTTTCTACAGTATATACTGTTTTAATGGAAATGGTTTGTTACCCAGCCAGCAGAGCCATGGGGCCCAAATGGGTTTGACCTGGGCTATCTAACTGGGACCAGACAGTTTTGCACCCATTTTCCATGTAGGCCCCCACATGATTTACCCCGATTAATGAAGCACTGCTTAGTGTGCACACTCAGCGGTTTATGTACATCTTAATCAGTGTTGGAGGTATGTAATAATTAATGATTGAATAATGATTTTGGTATTAGTGAAGAACACCTGCTGTTAACAAGCATAATCACTGAAGGAAAGAGAAACACAAGAACTACTTCCAGCCACAGCCTTGGTGAAATCACTGAAGATAAAATACATTACATCTCTCAAGATCTGATTAAACAACTCCACAAACAACATTAGCTTCACTTATTACTAACCAGACTGACTTATTTCTGTCAGCACTACAGAAGTTTGTATTAGAATTAAGAAGAGGCTTAGATGTTGATTACTTATTTGAAAGTAGAGTTTTTGATTTGATGTTACCATTGGGCGATCAGTGTGTGCTTTAGTCCTGGCTCTTGACTTTTTATATTAGTTTTTCTCTTGACAGCTGTGTCTGTTTGTTATGGCGAGAACAGCAAGAGAAAATATATCAGATGCTGTTTGTAAGCTGATTGATGATAAAATATAATCATCATATATTGGCTTAACTCATTGATATTATGTGGGAGGTTTGTACGGTAGTATGTTATTAATTCTGTTTTATTGTTATGATTCTACAGCAAGAAATAATAGAATTTAATCAGAACATCACACGATTTTATAACACACCATTTACATATTTTTGGCTCCTGTGAGTTTTACTCGCACACAGACATCAAGAATCAGCATATGAAATCTCAACAATGGGGACATGCTTCATGGTGCAATGCATTCTGAGTGCATCAACAAACTTATCCATGCTCCCAGAATGCATTGCCCCATGTCACCATTGTTGAGAACCTCCACATTATATCAATGAGTTAAGCCAATATATGATGATTATTTCTTATCATCAATCAGCTTACAGCATCTGATTATATTTTCTCTTGCTGTTCTCGTGCCATACAAACAGACCAGCTGTCAAGAGAAAAACTAATGTTTAAAAAGTCAAGAGCCTACTAAAGCACACACTGATCGCCACAATGGTAACCATCAATCAAACTATTACTTTCAAAAGTAATCAACATCTAACCCCTTCTTAATTCTTAACGTCTGTAGATGTCTGACAGAAATAAGTCATTCTGGTTAGTATAAGTGAAGCTAATGTTGTTTGTGGAGTTGTTTTTAATCAGATCTTGAGAGATGTAATGTATTTTATCTTGTTGATTTCATCCAAGGCTGTGGCTGGAAGTAGTTCTTGTGTTTCTCTTTCCTTCAGTGATTATGCTTGTTAACAGCAGGTGTTCTTCACTAAACAAAATCATTATTCAATCACTTAATTATCTCATTACCTCCAACCTGATTAAGTGTTCATTAACAGCCTGTAGTGTGCACACTAAGCAGTGGTTCATTCATCTGGGCAATCCTGTGGGGCCTACATGGAAACTGGTGCAAAACTGGCTGGTCCCATTAGATAGCCCAGGTCACACCCATTTGGGCCCCACATGGCTCTGCTGGCTGGGTACTGTCAGAATTTGGCTGTTTTTCTACAGCAAGTCTAACAGTGTGGGTGAATAAAAAATATGGCAGGACTTTTACTGTTTCTGACCCCTGACTTTACACCTCTGGTACATCAGTTAACCATACAAATTCATAATGCCAATATAAAATATTGTGCTGCTACATACACTGTTTGACATTCTGTAGAAAGCTGCCAAATTCTGACAGTAACAAACCATCTTCCATTAAAACAGTATACTCTGTAGAAAACATGCATTCTAGTAATATTTGTCATTTCGAGAAAATAGCCTACAGGAATATACTGTGAGTTAACATCACTCAAAGTCGACACTCTAGGCTGTGTTCTAAATCACACCCTATAACCCTCATTCACTATTCCCTACATTAGTTCACTAATAGCTCCACTTGACAGAGTGAATGAAAAGAAGAGAGTGAATTCAGACACTGATGAACAACCTGATAAGCAGAATCACTGAATGACACAAAAACAAGACCAGAATAAAGAGAAGAGACGAGCAGAAACACAAGACTGACTTCAGCCACACTGAGTGTGAATCCAGTTCACAAACCAGTGTACAGTCTTTCATACACGTACAGAAGTTCTTGTTGGGAATTAACAGATATGGATGTTGATGTTTTATTGAAAATAAAAATGTATTGAAGTTTGCAGTCACCATTTGTGTGACCAGTGTCTGCTTTATTAGTTGGCTCTTGACTCTTTTACATTAACTTTCTCTGGGCTGCTGTAACTGAGTGTTTATAAACATGTTTGATATGGCAGGAAAAAGCCAACATGAAGCAGGTTTTTTGGATGTTATGATGATCCTGTAATCATCTTGGACTTGTTTAATTCACTGGTTTCTTTCTGTGTTTAGTCTTTGATTTAATGAGTATTTTATCTTTATTGATTGTGCTATATCTGTGATTCAACAGCATAAGAACCAGCAATGCTTCAGTAAACAGTTGTCCATCACTTTAGAAGAATATGTAGTCTTATAATGCATAGAATATTTTGAGCTCCTGCATAACTTGCACAGCAGAGACATCACATCAAATATGAATCTCAACAATGGTGACATCCAAAGTTTAATGTTGCAATGCATGCTGGATGCCAGCATAGTACAAAACTCCCAGCATGCACTGCAGCATGAATAAATTATGCAGCTTTATTGCCACCATTGTTGAGATTGATGTGCTGATTTTTGATTTCTGTGTTTCTTAATAATGTTGCAGCGGTTTTTTGTGCGTATAACCGTGAGACAACCAGAAAAATAAATCATTCAGAGATTCTTTCAAAACATAATTCTAATCAGAATCGAAATTCCAGCTCCAGCCATCTACAGGAAATCTTGCTTAATTACTTTATAACCCCCATGCTTCCTGGCAGAAATGAAACTCAGCCATTTGTGACACCAAATGGTCACTTAGAACAGTGGTTCTCAAACCTTTCCTGGGGACCCCCCCACTGCACTTTTGCATGTCTCCCTCATCTAACACACCCAATTCAACTCTTGCAGTCTCTACTAATTAGCTGATGACTTGAATCAGGTTGTTAGATGAGGTGACATGCAAATGGCAGTGGTGGGGGTCCCCAGGACAGGTTTGAGAACCACTGACTTAGAAGATAAAGAGTCTTTGATCACCAGATCAAAGAACAAGAGACAATGCAGACCTTTTGTTTCCTAACTTCAGCAGAAAAAAACACAGAGATGTTATACAACTAAAACTGCATCACAAATTGTTCCAAACTATTTTAAACTGGCTTATCAACCATCTTTTAACTGCACATTGTAACATGTCCACCAAATACTACTTTTAACCAGTTTATCTTTTAGAACACCCAAAATTCATGTAAATGTGATAACTCTTGAATGACTGACTGGAAGTATGCCTTATTTGGAATGGATTCTTTTCCTCTTTCCTAAACCTCCTGACTGAACGAAATCTGTTTACAATGTATCATTTCCATTTAATAGAAATTATAGTTAAAATGGCACTCTCCGCTAAAGCAGAGATGGGAAGTAACACGTATTTTATGATTGGGCAGAGAAAAGCCCTTTTGAAACAGGACGATATCTGATTGGCCAAAACTCCTTTCAGAGGTATGACAAACACAAGTTTAAATAGTCATATCACAACATAGTGATAATAGTCAAGACAGAAATACAAAGACAAGAGACTTGAAGAAAGAACCGGTCAGCCCGTGACCAGGGTAGCAGAACAGACAAGTACCAAACCCATGGAGTAACAAGAAGACAGACAAGCAGCTCATTCAAGCCATCCAACTTTCACTTACTTTGCTTTCTTTTAATTAATTTCTTTTCCACTGAAAGTCTTGTGTTCTAAGTTTTTCCCCGCAAAGTTCAACCAATGACTTTTTGCCATTTGTTAGAATAAATAACTCTCTTGTAGGTTTTTTTAAAAGAAAGTGTCTTGTATTATGAGCATCTAAAATTTTATGTCTTAAACTGTCGATCTTAACCTCTTAACTGTCACGATCCCGTTGGCGGGACGCCTCCCAGCCAGCACACCCATGTAGGGCCCACATGGTTTAGCCCAGATGAAATGAACATTGTTCAGAGAGCACACTACAGGCTGTTAATGTAACCCTGAATCAGTGTTGAATTGAATGAGATAATTAAGTAATTAATTAAGTTATGATTAATTATTTGAAGATAGCTGCTGTTAACAGCAGAATGAACGAAGGAAAAAGAAACACAAAACAGAAAAACAAAATATTAGAGCTACAACTGACTTCAGCGCAACCTTAGATAAAAGAAGACATTAAATCTCTCAAGATCTCAGTAGAGGATTAAACAACTCCATATACAGAAGCTCTTATTGAGAATTAAGAGAGAGAGGTTTTTTTGTTGTTGTTGATGTTTTATTGAAATTTGTTTGAGTGTTTTTATGTTACCATCATAGTGATCAGTGTTTCTTTAGTTGTGTAGTTTGACTTGTCTTTGTAATGTAGAGTTTCAAGAGAAAACACAATGTGATGATGTGGCTGTTACATGATATGAATATAATCATTGTGTAGTGGCTTAATTCCCTGAGCTTATGACTGACTTAATATGAGCAATATCTTATGACTTTGTTTTATTGTTATTTACTTTTAGTCAGAAAAGTTGAATGGTTTTAAAACACGCTATACAGTAACACTTTAAAACTCCAGCAAAACTTCCTCACACACAGACATCAAGAATCAGTGGTATGAATCTCAACACGGTGCATGCTTCATGCCACAATGTTGCTTTTTTTTCATTATGCACCCAGAATGCATTGTGGCATGAAGCTGTCACCATTGTTGAGATTCATACGCTGATTCTTGATGTCTGTGTGTGTAGGAATTTCTGCTGGAGTTTTTAAGTGTTTATGTACCAATGTGTTTTAAAACTCATTCAGCTTTTCTGATTAAAACAGTTTTATCATTGTATTTCTAGAAGAGATCTGAGAGCAAAGACTGACCTCGATCATGGGACATCAAAAAAAACTATTATTTTCAACGATCATAACCTCTGGTAATTCTCAATAACTTTTATAGATGTTTGTCAGAATAAAGTCAGTCTGGTTAGTAATAAGTGAAGTTGGTAATGTTGTTTGTGGAGTTGTTTGATCAGATCTTCAGAGATTTAATGTCTTTTATCTTCAGTTGATTTCATCTAAGGCTGTGGCTGAAGTCGTAGTTTCTTGCTGTTCCCTTGTCCTTTTGTATTCTGCTCGTTATCACTATTATCTCATTAACTCCAACAAACCGATTCCATGTTACATTTAACACCTGTAGTGTTCATTTCATCTAGACTAAACCATGTGCTAAACATGGGTGTGCTGGTTGGGAGGCGTCCGGCCAGCGGGACCGTGACAGTTAAGGGGTTAAAGTTTACCGTGCCTAATCAGTGTTTTCACGATTGTTGGACATTTATATCCGTAACAAGAGCTTATTACAGCTCGAGCAAATGAACGCTGGACGACTCAGTTGCTCGGTTGTAAACTAAACAACTCTTTATAAATCCTTATAAATTAACTATTTCATTTGAGCTAATTTTACTTTGCTAGGGTGTTTTTTCTACACGATGCATTTAAAAATAGTCTAATTTTAACTGATATTGTTGGAACTCTGCTAAAGCAAACGCTGATCTCCTCAATGGTAACATCAAACCAAACATTTTCACCAAAATATGAACATCTAAACGTTTGTTAATTCTCAATAAGATCTTCTGTAGAAATAAAGATAAACTGGTCAGTAATAAGTGTAATAATGTGTATTGCGGGAAGACAGTTGTGTTTCTGCTCATATTTATTCTGTTCTTGTTCCTCTTTTCAGTGGGGTTGCTTGTGAACAGCAGGTGTTCATCATTAATGCTCAATCCTCACTTAAATATTAACTTAATTATCTCACTGCAACACAGCGTCAATGTTACTTTTTCTCTGTAGTGTGGACACTAGAGGATGTTCCTGTGGGGTTGAAAGGGTTAAAGGTGTAAGATAAAAAGACACACCCACAAAAATGTTTTTAACAGTTACAACTTTAAGTTAAAAAACAGTTATATAGTGACCACACTATTGCCAGTTATATAATTTACTGTAAATTGAGTTTGTGGGTCACCATTGTGCTGAAGAGTAGAGCCTGTGCTTGAGTTCAGGAGAAGATCGAAAGACATTGGTAATATGCTGCATGTTGTTTTATTTAACATATGGTGATTGTGTAGTTACTGGTGCAGTGAAAATTTTTTTATTTGAAATGTTTTTTATTGAACTCTAAAGAAGTAAGTTCATAGTAATAATATGCTCATTTTATTAGCATATGTTAAAAATTAGTTTTTTAAATTGAAATGGCATTCTGACAGTTTGAGGCAGTTAGTTTCTGCAAATGAAATGAGATAACACAAGTTTTAATTTAGTGCATGGTATCTTTACAGTAACACTGTAGATTACAGTAAATAACTGTACAATCAATATTAAATTACTGGCAACATTTTACTGTAAAAAAGCATGGCAAGGTCTAACAGTGTATGCTTATGTTGCATTATCAGCATATACTATGATTGCAGTGTAAAAACAAGACATCTACAGTAGCCTACACCATAGCACTTTTTGCCTCATATTCACTGTGAAAATACTCTGTTAATATGAGGGACAAGAAACTGTAAACTGCTACTATGTGTGATGTGAAAAAGGGGCAATACACTGTACAATGTAGTTATTGTGTTCATATTGTATTGCAAAACATGTTTGCTGCTATTGAGGTGGGACATGGGTAAGTTTAAGGACAGGTGTGATGGTATGGGAGGTTTAAGGGTGGGTTAAGGAATAAGGGAAGGTCAACAGTTTAATTATGATATAATACAGAGATTATTACAGATGTAAATACATGCAGGTATTTTTATCTATAGTACAATGTAAAAACATGTATGTACACAGTAAGTGCATTGTATCAAATGATTAATTTAAATGTTAGTACATAGTAGTACAGACTGTGGTGTATGTCGGTTTTTTTATTAAATATGTTTTACATACTTGTTCCTTTGTTACTCTTCGCAATTCCAACAAGATCAATGTCCATTGAAGCATTTTTTGTGTCCAGCTGAGGTATTTGATCTGAAGTAAACTTTGGTCCAATCATGAAGACTTGTACCTCTAAAAGAACATATGTGAATAAATCTGAACTCTCGTGTCTCCTTTATTTATACATTTATAAATAAAATACATTTAACATAGCAAGAAATACACGAGGAACTATCTGCAAAAACACAGATTCGGCACCTTAATCCAAAAAAGGATTTCTAAATATACAAATAAATACAATTCTATATTACAGCTATATTATTGAATTATTGATAAACTCCTTTATTAATTCACAAACCATCTGCACATTCAGTAACTACATCATTGAAAAATTGTATGTATTTGCAGTTATGTCTTCACTTACCTACAGTGTCAAGAGTAAAATTGACATTGTCACATGTTTCTGTTGGCTTAACCAGTGAAGATATGAGCTTCTCACTGGCTTTTATTACACTGTTTCCTAATGTCACTAGTTCCTTTGAGTCAGCTGACTCCGAAATCTTTGAAGTGTTAAGAGCCACATCCAAAACTGTAGTCACAACCTATTTAGTTATGATACACAAACACTTATGAATGAATCTTAATACTTCCACAAATGCAGTATTGCTATACTGCACTGTTAGACCTTGCTGTAGAAAAACAGACAAATTCTGACAGTAACAAACCATTTTCCATTAAAACAGTAATATACTGTAGAAAACAATGCATTCTGGGTAATATTTGTCATCTTTGAGAAAATAGCTTATAGGAATATACTGTGAGTTAACATCGCTCAAAGTCGACACTCAGAGGCTGTGTTCTAAATCACACCCTATACCCTCATTCACTATTCCCTACATTAGTTCACTAATATAGTCCACTTGACAGAGTGAATGAAAAGAAGAGAGTGAATTCAGACACTGATGAACACCTGATAAGCAGAATCACTGAAGGACAGAGAAACAAGACCAGAAAAAAGAGACGAGCAGAAACACAAGAACTACAACTGACTTCAGCCATGTTGATGTTTTATTGAAAATAAAAATTTATTGAAGTTTGAAGTTTATTGAAATAATGTTGCAGCTGTTTTTTTTTTTTTTTGTGCATGGTGTTAAAAAATACAACATTTTTAGCTGATTTTTGTTGGTTTCATAGTGGTGGTAATGTAACAATAGATAAAACATGGTATGAATTCAGTGAATCAAGAGACTATGTGATGGTATTCCCAACACATAACCATCAGCACATAAAGCAAACGCTGATCTCCTCAATGGTAACAGCAAACCAAACATTTTCAACAAAACATCAACATCTAAACTTTTGTTCATTCTCAATAAGATCTTCTGTAGAAATAAAGTTAAACTGGTCAGTAATAAGTGTAATAATGTGTAACGGCTGGAAGATAGTTGTAGTTTCTGCTCATATTTTTTTTCCGTTCTTGTTCTTCTTTTCAGTGATTGTTTATCATTAATGCTCAATCATCACTTACATATTAACTTAATTATCTCACTGCAATTATCCAACAGCATCAATGTTACTTTTACTCTGTAGTGTGGACACTAGAGGATGTACCTGTGGGGTTGAAAGAGCTAAAGGTGTAAGATAAAAAGACACACCCACAAAATGTATTTTAACAGTTACAAACTGTAAGTTAAAAAACAGTTATATACTGGCAACACTGTTGCCAATAGTTTACTGTAAAATTGAGTTTCGTGGGTCACCATCGTGCTGAAGAGTAGAGCCTGTGCTTACGGAACGAACGCAGCACCAGTTTCGTTTTTTTTTTCTTCCGTAAGTAGAATAGGGAAGGCGTAGAACATTCAGCGTAAGCGTTTTGAAGAATGCGGAAACGGAAACTACGTTCAAGGTGATATTTTGTGTTTATAAAGCATAAACGGTTGTATTTTTTTTTTTTTTTTCAAAAATGACAGATCGTTTCGCTAGATAAGACCCTTATTCCTCATCTGGTATCATTTAAAGCCCTTTGAAGCTGCACTAAAAACTGCAATTTGGACCTCCAATCTGTTGGTAGCCGCTGAAATCACTATATTGAGAAAAATCCTGGAATGTTTTCCTCAAAAACCTTAATTTCTTTTCGACTGACGAAAGAAAGACATGAACATAGGTGGCATGGGGGTGAGTAAATTATCAGGAAAAGTTTATTTAAAAGTAGACTAATCCTTTAACTCACAGTATATTCCTTTAGGCTATTTTCTCGAAAATGACAAATATTACCCAGAATGCATTGTTTTCTACAGAAAATGGTTTGTAACTGTCAGAATTTGGCCGGTTTTCTACAGCAAGGTCTAACAGTGTGTGTAAATGTTCTGTTATATAAATGACAGATATTTTATTATTTCTCTCTTAAAAACTTACAGTCAAAGGAAGCACTTGATCTTTAATGCTCTCTATATTGTCGAGAAGATTTTGAAGACATCCTCCAGAGGTCTGACTCTAAAACCACAATTGAGCTTTATAAATAAAAATGAACGACTCTGTGCAAATTTTAAATTCATCTTACCCTGCATTGATCCAGCAGTACGTTACTCAGACCTGTAATGAGGGAATTCATCATTGCAACATGAAAAAAGTCAAATTAAATGCTTCCACATTTCAGTCTAAACATGCTCACCTGTGGTAGTTGGCGTGGAGATGTTGTACTCACAGAAGCAGGAGGAGGCGTTAAAATTGTAACATGTACAGGTGTCCTTATTACCAATACAGTTACAGTTATTATTTACACACTGGTATTGGTTTTGGTACTGATATCTCTGGGAGGAAATGATGCATTCTTGTGTTGCAGTACATGCGGTACTGAGCACCAGTGCAGATGTATGTGTCGTTATAAAGCACACAGTCATAGACTGTACTAACAGCTGCAGGGATAGTGATGTTATTGCCATAATTCTCACAGAAGCAGGAGGACAAAGTGCTACCAGAGCATGTACAGGTGTCTCTAACACCAATGCAGTTACATTTACCATTAAAACAGTGGTAATGGTACATGCTGTAATGGAAATCATGTTCACTCGTGTTGCAGTACATGCGGTACTGAGCACCAGTGCAGATGTACAAATCATTATAAAACCCACAGTCATAGACTGGCCTAACTGCTGTAGGGATAGTGATGTTATTGCTAAAATTCTCACAGAAGCAGGATGAAGTATTATAGTAACATGTACAGGTGTCATTATTACCAACACAGATACAGTCATTACTCAAGCACTGGTATTGGTTTTGGTTCTGGTATCTCTGGTAGTAGAAACGATGCATTCTTGTGTTGCAGTACATGCGGTATTGAGCGCCGGTGCAGATGTATGTGTCGTTATCAAGCTTACAGTCCAAAATTGAACTGACTGCTGCTCTTGATTCAGCGGCAGTGGTGGATATTAAACCTGATGATGATAAAGATGTGATCAAAGTCAGAATACACAGATGCCAGGTGAATTTATATCCAGCATATTTAGCACAATTAATTAAATTTGAAACACAAGTTTACACTGTTGCCATGCATTTATCAATACTGAGACATTTTCTTTTCTTTTGACATTTAGAAAAACTGCAGGCTCTGTGGACTACACTGTTCATTTTTATGATACATTGTATTCATCCTTTAAAATGTATAAAATATTTTCTAAATTTGTAGTGTTTTTGCATTTTACAAAAGTTTATTTATTCTTTGGCAATTTATGATAGTCACAATCTGATTCTAAAGGCAAATTCATTCATGAAAATTTCACAAATTCCATTGTAGTTTCTCCCAGATCACCACCAGCCCACAACACTGTGAGACTTGTATGCATTTGGAAGTGAGATTAACTAGTCTGTTAAGGCAAACTCACACCACAGAACTATGAGACTACATGAATCGCCATGAATTCGCACTACACAACACTGTGTCCAACACAACATGTGTTAACTATCATCCAATCACATTGCTGCTACGTCACTCCACAAGCCGTTAAGCAAGTTTGTGCCTCTTTCTTCATTGGTGGACTTGTGTTCATTTTGACACATTCATTGTGTTATGATTTTAACACATTAATTGTGTCAGGAAGGTGATCTGCTGTTAACAAGCAGAATCAAAGGAGAAATTCACAATTTTAAGTCACCATCATGGAGATGAGTGTTTGCTTTAGTTGAGCTCTTGACCCTTGACTTTTTAATATTAGATTTTGTTTGGGCTGTTGTAACTCTTATAACAGACAGACAAGCAAAGATGATTAGGTGGTGTTGGTTATGTTTTTACATTATTTGTCTTGAACTCATTTAGAGTCAAATCTCTGAGTTAGATTTAAATTATTGATTATAGCAGAAGATCAGCTTTTTCTATATAATTCAAAGGTATTTCTTAAAAAAGTTGTTCTAATCAAAAAAATAAATAAATAAATAAATAAAATAAAATAAAATATATATATATATATTTCTTTTAGGCACACACAAACATTAAGAATCAGCCTGTGAATCTCAACGACGGTGACAAGCAACATATTCTGATCAACAGATCAACTCTGAACATTAGAAAACAAGCTACTAAAAAGTCACATAAAACAGAAAAAAATAAAATAGTGAGAATAAAGGAAATTACTAAGACAATTCAGCTCATAATTTGATGCAGCAATGCATGATGGGAGCCATGGATGAATTTTGATTGTGGTTGTGTTATTTTTATTTATTTATTTTGTTTCTGTTTTTATGTGACTTTTTAGTAGCTTGTTGTTTAACCTCTTAACTGTCACGATCCCACTGGTGGGACGCCTCTCAGCCAGCACACCCATGTAGGCCCACATGGTTTAGCCCAGATGAAATGAACATTGTTCAGAGTGCACACTACAGGCTGTTAAATGTAACACTGAATCAGTGTTGGAGTTAATGAGATAATTAAGTAATTAATTGAGTGATGATTGAGAATTAATGAAGATAGCTGCTGTTAACAAGAAGAATGAATGAAAGAAAGAGAAACAACAAGAACAGAAAAAATCGAAACACTAGAACTAGAACTGACTTCAGCCGCAGCCTTAGATGAAATCAACTGAAGATAAAAGAAGACATTAAATCTCTCCAGATCTCAGCAGAGGATTAAACAACTCCATATACAGAAGCTCTTATTGAGAATTAAGAGACTGTTGTTGATGTTTTATTGAATTTTTTTTTTATGTTACCATCATGGTGATCAGAGTTTACTTTAGTTGAGTAGTTTGACTTGTTTTTATAATGTCAGGGTTTCTCTGGCTGCTGTAACTGAATTAGTTATGGCAAGAAAAACAAGAGAAAACTCAATCTGATGCTGTGTCTGCTTCATGATAAGAATATAATCACTGCGCAGTGGCTTGATTCACTGATCTTATGACTGAGTTTAATATGAGCAATATCTTACTGTGTTTTATTGTGATTCATGTAAAGATCCAGCACAGATTTAATCAGAAAATCTGAATGAGTTTTAAAACAGATTGTATACTAAACACTTTGATCTACGGTGAGATTTACTCACAAACATACATCAAGAATCAGCGCATGAATCTCAACAATGGTGACATGCTTAATGCTGCAATGCATTCTGGGGTCCATGGATGAGTTTTGCATGATGCACCCAGAATGCATTGTGGCATGAAGCATGTCACCATTGTTGAGATTCATACGCTGATTGTAGATGTCTGTGTGTGAGGAAGTTTTGCTGGAGTTTTAAAGTGTTTAGTGTACAATGCGTTTTAAAATTCATTCAGCTTTTCTGACTAAAACAGTTTTATCATTGTATTTCTAGAAGAGTCAACACAAACTTAACATTTTATTCATATAAAGCTCAGTCATTAGATCAGTGAATTAAGCCACTACATGACAGTTATATTCTTATCATAAAGCAGCTGATCATATTTTCTCTTGTCATTGTTGCCATAACAAAAGCTACAACAGACACAGTAAAACTAACACTAAAAAAAGTCAAGAGTAAAACTGCCTAACTAAAGCAAAGACTGACCTCGATCATGGTGACATCAAACAAAACGATTATTTTCAACAAATCATCAACATCTAAAACCTCTGTTAGTTCTCAATAAGAGCTTCTGTAGATGAATGTCAGAGATAAAGTCAGTCTGGTTAGTAATAAGTTAAGCTGGTAATGCTGTTTGTGGAGATTGTGATCAGATCTTCAGAGATTTAATGTCTTTTATCTTCAGTTGATTTCATCGAAGGCTGTGGCTGAAGTCATAGTTCTTCAGTGATTCTGCTCGTTATCACCTAATTATCTCATTAACTCCAAGACCAATTCAGTGTTACATTTAATAGCCTGTAGTGTGCACACTGAGTAGTGTTCATTTCATCTGGGCTAAACCATGTGCTAAACAAGGGTGTGCTGGTTGGGAGGCGTCCGACCAGTGGGACTGTGACAGTTAAGGGGTTAATGTTCAGAGTTGATCTGTTTATCAGAATCAGTTGCTTGTCACCGTTGTTGAGATTCACAGGCTGATTCTTGATGTCTGTGTGTGCCTAAAATAATTTTTTTTTTTTTTCTTATTTAGAACAACTTTTGTGAAATCCTTCAGATTATATTGATAAAGCTGTAGTGATGGGAAGTTCGGATCATTTTACTGACTCGGACTTTTGAGTCTCGTTCAACAAAATGAACAAATCTTTTTTCGAGTCATTTCGTTCATTTTAGCAAAATGTAATGAAAATGTTACGTGTTACTTCCCCAACACATCTACTACTTATGCAAACGTTGATCCCACTACAACAATACAAAACTACAATGCTATAAGATTCAGAAATGATTAATTCATTACCTGGGTCTTCAGTTTATGACAAGCTGATTAAGCTCACCTCACCTCTTGTCTGACAAGTCTTCGGGTTTAAGTCATTCCTTAATGACGTGACAGACAGTCCCATGATGCTAAACCAATGCAGTCTGAGCCGGTAAGAGAATTGATTAGTTCATTTCATGAGTCTTTCGGGTTTTTGAGTCGTTCCTTAAACACGTGACAGACCCATACACTAAGCCAATGCATTCTGAGCCGGAAAGAGAATTGATTAGTTCTCTTCATGAGTCTTTCGGGTTTTGAGTCGTTCCTTAATCACGTGACAGACCCATACACTAAGCCAATGCATTCTGAGCCGGAAAGAGAATTGATTAGTTCTCTTCATGAGTCTTTCGGGTTTTGAGTCGTTCCTTAAACACGTGACACACCCATACACTAAGCCAATGCATTCTGAGCCGGAAAGAGAATTGATTAGTTCTCTTCATGAGTCTTTCGGGTTTTGAGTCGTTCCTTAATCATGTGACAGACCCATACGCTATTTCTGACATTTCTGTCACTGTTTTTGTTACTGTTTCTTGAGGATCTGTGGTGTGTTATTATAAATAAAGCCCTGTTATAAATAAAATATTGATTAATTTATCTTTTTGACTGTCTATCTGTAAATAAACACTAGGCTATATAATAATATAATAATCCAAGCCTACAATACAAAGTATTTATAGCCTAGTTTGTTCATTTTTACTCCAATTTTGAGTTTGCTGTTATAATAATTGCTTTTCCTAGGCAGACTTGACATATTGGTCTAATATATGTATAAGAAGATTGCTCAAAAAGGACATAATGACATAAATTAAAAGCAAATAACATTTTGAATTTGAATTATTAATGTTAGTTTAAAACATCAAGGTTGATAACTTCAGCTTTAACAGTTGTAACACAAACTCAAACAAAACTGGAGAGTTAACGTTATTTACTAATAAATATAATGTGCTTGGGTCACACAGCATAGTGTATAGTATGTCACGTGATTAAGGAACGACTCAAAAACCCGAAAGACTCATAAAAAGAACTAATCAATTCTCTTTCCGGCTCAGAATGCATTGGTAGCGTATGGGTCTGTCACGTGATTAAGGAACGACTCAAAACCCGAAAGACTCATGAAATGAACTAATCAATTGAATCATCAGGTGAACTACTTCTAGCAGTACAGAACCTGTAGAATATTGCACATGCGCGACTGAACGAATCACCCCCCGAGACGACTCGTTCTTCCCGAGTCACATTAAAGATTCGTTCAAAATGAATGAATCGTTCAAGAACGACACATCACTATAAAGCTGATCTTCTGCTGTAGAATCACAGTGCTGCTGTAATCAATAATGTAAATCCAACTCAGAGATTGGGCTCTAAATGAGTTCAGATCAAATAATAATTACGTGAAAACATAACCAACAACACCTGATCATCTTTTCTCTTTGCTTATCTGGCTGTTATGACTAAAAAGTCAAGGGTCAAGAGCTCAACTAAAGCAAACCCTCATCTCCATGATGGTGGCTTAAAAATTGTGATTTTCTCCTTTGGTGATTCTGCTTGTTATCATCAGGTGTCTTCAATAATGGTCAATCATCACTCAATTAATCACTTAATTATCTCATTAACTTTAACACTGCTTCAGTGGGTGGAATAAAAAATATGGCAGGACTTTTACTTTCTGACCCCTGGACTTTACACCTCTGCCGATAAGGTGTTCAAACTACAAGATCTTTCGCCAAGCAGAAACCCTACCAACAATAAAAATTGTTTTCTTACACAAAATCACGCAAGACATTAGAGAGCCACTCAAATGTCGCCACGCAAAAGTCATCTGTGCAGAAAAAAAGATGGGACAAAAAAGGAAAATTGGGCAGAAATACACGTGGGCTGGATGTCCATGTCTGTTCAGCAAAAACTGACGGTAAATAAAATATATAATAATTTTAAGTATAGAGCAAAGACCACTTATTTACATTTTAAAAATATATTTCTTGTTACTTTATTAGTATAAAACAATTATAATCAAATTTTCGCCTTGCATTCATGTACATTCATTTGCATGAACAGTTTACCATGTTGTTTCGCTCACACTACAAGATCACGTGGCAATAATATCAAACAGGTTTAAAAATATCATAGCATCTGTGACTGCTTGAGATCACGTCACTGACATGCTCATTTTTGACAAGAATCAATGACCGCAACGAGCACCGATTTGGCCACAATCCAAAGGTGTTGTCTCAGACCATGGAAATCTCTCTGCGACAGCAAAATCCAGCCAAAAGTCATGTAGTGTGAGCCTGCCTTAAGCTCTGTGCTTACATAGACAACTGTGTGGAGTTTTGACAATGACAAAATACTGAGAAATTAATGTAATCAACTGTATAAAAAAGTAGGGTCAACAGACATGTGATTGAAGCAAACACTATTGACTTACATTTACAGAGGATTAAAGAGATTATAGCCAACAGTGACCATGCGACACCTGGCATGAAAAAAAAAAAGACAAATATTACAATGTTTACTTTTTTTATTAGTTATTCTTAAGACTGTTCACACAAATCTGTTTTTTTTTTTTTCAAATCATATTGGCCGGCGACAGCCTATGACGTAACTACTATGTGTAACATTTATATTTAAATTCACAAACAAACAAACCAAAAAAAAAAACCCTCAATTAGTCAACCTCTATGGACGAGATGCACTGTTAGACCTTGCCGGGCTTTTTTACAGTAAAATGCTGGCAACACTGTTGCCAGTAATTTACTATTGATTATACAGTTATTTACTGTAATCTACAGTATGTTACTGTAAATATACCATACTTTAAATTAAAACTCGTGTTATCTCATTTCATTTGCAGAAACTAACTGCCTCAAATTGTCAGACTGCCATTTCAATTTATAAACAAATTTTTATTATATGTTAATAATATGAGCATATTATTACTATGAACTTATTTATTTAGAGTTCAATAAAAACATTTTAAATAAAAAGATTTTCACTGCACCAGCAACTACACAGTCACCATCTGTTAAATAAAACAGCATGCAGCATATCACCAGCGTCTCTTGATCTTCTCCTGAACTTAAGCACAGGCTCTACTCTTCAGCACAATGGTGACCCACAAAACTCAATTTTACACTAAACTACTGGCAACAGTGTTGCCAGTATAAAACTGTAGCGTGTCTCTTTATCTTACACCATTAACCCTTTCAACCCCACAGGAACATCCTCTAGTGTCCACACTACAGAGAAAAAGTAACATTGACGCTGTGTTGCAGTGAAATAATTAAGTTAATATTTAAGTGATGATTGAGCATTAATGATGAACACCTGCTGTTAACAAGCAGAACCACTGAAAAGAGGAACAAGAACAGAATAAATACGAGCAAAAACTACAACTGTCTTCCAGCCATTACACATTATTACACTTATTACTGACCAGATTAACTTTATTTCTACAGAAGATCTTATTGAGAATTAACAGAAGTTTAGATGTTGATATTTTGGTGAAAATGTTTGGTTTGATGTTACCATTGAGGAGATCAGCGTTTGCTTTAGTTGAGCTCTTTACCCATGACTTTTTATACATCAGTTTTTTTTTTTTTTTCTGATTGCTAAAACTGTTTTTGCAAGTCACATTTATTATGGCAGAAACAAATGTGGAGAAAAAAAGTATCGTTGAGTGCTGATAGTTATGTGTTGGTGAAGACCTAACCATCACATAGTTTCTTGATTCACTGAATTCATACCGTGTTTTATCTATTGTTACATTATTTAGTATTAATGTAATATTTTACATTATCACCACTGTGAAACTACAGCAAGAGCTCCAACAACAGTCAGCTAAAAAGAGTTGATTTTCAAACACCATGAAAAAAAACAAAACAGCTGCAGCTTTATTTAGACACACACAGAT
Source organism: Culter alburnus (assembly GCA_028476615.1). Lineage (NCBI taxonomy): Eukaryota > Metazoa > Chordata > Actinopteri > Cypriniformes > Xenocyprididae > Culter > Culter alburnus. The sequence continues at coordinate 39,306 of JAOTNS010003760.1, forward strand.
ATCAAAAATCAGCACATCAATCTCAACAATGGTGGCGATAAAGCTGCATAATTTATTCATGCTGCAGTGCATGCTGGGAGTTTTTGTACAATGCTGGCATCCAGCATGCATTGCAACATTAAACTTTTGGATGTCACCATTGTTGAGATTCATATTCTGATTGTTGATGTCTCTGCTGTCCAAGTTATGCAGGAGCTCAAAATATTGTATGCACTATAAGATTCATATATTCTCCTAAATAAATGATTATTGAAGGGTTGGTAGTTCTTATGCTGTTGAATCACAGATATAGTATAATCAATAAATATAAAATACCCATTAAAAGACTAAACACTGGAAAAGATCAGTGAATTAAACAAGTTCAAGATGATTACAGCATCATCACAACAGCCAAAAAACCTGATCATCTTCCTGTTGGCTTTTTCCTGCCATATCAAATGTGTTTTATAAACACTCAGTTACAGCAGAGACAACTAACATAAAAGAGTCAAGAGCCCAACTAAAGCAGACACTGGTCACTACGATGGTGACTGCAAACTTCAATATTTTTTTATTTTCAATAAAACATCAACATCCATATCTGTTAATTCTCAACAAGAACTTCTGTACATGTATGAAAGAAATAATGTCAAACTGGTTTGTAAACTGGTTTGACACTCAGTGTGGCTGAAGTCAGTTGTAGTTCTTGTGTTTCTGCTCGTCTCTTTTTACTGGATACTTGTTTCTCTGTCCTTCAGTGATTCTGCTTATCAGGTGTTCATTAGTGTCTGAATTCACTCTCTTCTTTTCATTCACTCTGTCAAGTGGAATATATTAGTGAACTAATGTAGGGAATAGTGAATGAGGGTATAGGGTGTGATTTAGAACACAGCCTCTGAGTGTCGACTTTGAGCAATGTTAACTCACAGTATATTCCTGTAAGCTATTTTCTCAAAAATGACAAATATTACCCAGAATGCATTGTTTTCTACAGTATATTACTGTTTTAATGGAAAATGGTTTGTTACTGTCAGAATTTGGCCGTTTTTTCTACAGTAAGGTCTAACAGTGTACACTTTCAAGCAAAATAATTATAATCAGTCATTTAACAGTTAAGTTAATCACTTAACGCACATAATACTGCACAAAATAAAGCGATCACGAAAAATCTCTCTGTCCGAAACTCGTACAATCTGAGCCAATATGAGCTAATACAGTAAAGTGGACATTTACAGCACATCATCAGTTATATTTGGTAATATACTGCCACCTGTTGGCACATTTGTGTAATTTAGAGCAGAGATTAAGTCGTAATCACGACAAAACAACTTTTATCTCAAGATCATGAGAAAATTTAAGTTGTGATCACGAGAAAACAACTTTTGTTATTTCGAGATCACGAGAAAACAACTTTTGTTATCTTGAGATCACGAGAAAAATAAGTCGTGATCACGACAAAACAACTTTTGTTATTTCGAGATCACGAGAAAACAACTTTTGTTATCTCGAGATCACAAGAAAATTAAGTTGTGATCACGAGAAAACAACTTTTGTTATCTCGAGATCACGAGAAAAATAAGTCGTGATCACGACAAAACAACTTTTGTTATCTCAAGATCACGAGAAAATAAATTGTGATCACGACAAAACAAGATAGAAAAAAAATAATAATCCATGGCCGTTTAGGGCTTCCGTATAAACAACACATTTTACGGCAGTGATATCAACGCTCATTGCCTCTCGCCTGCTTCGTCCCAGATTGCGACATGCCGTGAAGTGAAGTGAAGTGGGATACCATTTTCGGGGATTAATAACTTAATTCTGCTTGTACCTGATACAAAACTATTATATATCACCAGAGAGGACTGTGACTGCAACACATCATCATTCAGACTACACTCTTAGAAAAAAAAGTACAAAATTGTACCTTTAGGGGTACAGTGGTACAAAGGTACAAATTTGTACCCTTGTGATTTGTACCTTAAGAGACCAGTTTTGTACCTTTGGTGACAATTTTGTACCTTTATTTAACAGTACAAAAATTGACCCTTCAAAAAGGGGACAAAATTGGCTTTGACAGCGTACAATCGTTGACTATAATGAGATATATATATATTTTACACACACACACACACATGCTGAATTAAAATCAGAATTTATTGAATCCTTTTCATTTTCACATTTTACAACATTTCATTTGAAACACATTTTTAAACATTCCATATGAGTCCATCTTGTTAAAGTGTTAAAAAGTAACACTGAAGCAGTGTTAAAGTTAATGAGATAATTGATTGATGATTGAGTGATGATTGACAATTAGTGGAGACACCTGATGTTAATAAGCAGAATCATTGAAGGAAAGAGAGAAAAAAGGTGTTAATTAATGTTTTATGGAATGTTTCATTTCAAGTCACCATGAAAGAGGTCAGCGTTTGCTTTAGTTGGGCTCTTGACTCTATTTATTAACATCAATTTATTTTTGGCTGCTCCAGCTTTGTGTTTGTAGAGCACATGATCTGAGCTGTGTTTCCCAAAAGTGCTATGAGCCAAAGTTGATTATTTAGGTAAAAAAAGGAAGCACAGTCATAATGGTTGTGTTTTCTCATTGTGAAATGGCCAGATTCATTGGAGACATCCAGTATTAACTGGTGATATAGATGTTATATTATTTCTTTATAGTAAATCTCTGTTAGCGCTTGAGATCCAGCAGAGTTTTTATGATCTGAAGGGGTTTTTTGAAACACACACAGACATCAAGAATCAGCATATGACCCTCAACAATGGTGACAATCAAAAAAGTGCTTCATGTTGCAGTGCATGATGGGAGCCACCAATCAAAACTCATCCATGGCTCCCATCATGCACTGCTGCATGAATAAATTATGCAGCTGAATTGTCCTGTAATTTTCGTAGATTGTTCATGTTTGCTTTTATTTTTCTGTTGTTTTGTTGTGACAGTAGCTTGTTTTGTGATGTTCAGAGTTGATCTGTTTTGTCAGTATTTGTATTTATTTATCGTCACCCGTTCTGAGAATCATATGCTGATTCTTGATGTCTGTTTTGTTTAACATGAAGCTTTAGTGCGTAATGTATTATTCTTAAAAAAAAGGAAAAAAAGTCAAGCTATTGTTGGATTCAAGCTGTAAATCACAGGACTACACATTATATACTAAAGCTACACATCAGCACACAGTCAGAGATTTAGACTCTAACGACATCAGGCCATCACATGATGATTATATTATCATCAAATTATATTAAATGTTGTAAATGTGAAAATGAAAAGGATTAAAAATTCTGATTTTAATTCAGTGTGTGTGTGTAAATATATATATCCATTATAGTCAACGATGTACGCTGTCAAAGCCAATTTTTGTACCCTTTTGAAGGGTCAATTTTTGTACTGTTAAATAAAGTACAAAATTGTCACCAAAGGTACAAAACTGGTCTCTTAAGGTACAAATCATAAGGGTACAAATTTGTACCCTTGAGGGTACAGCCCCAGTGACAAGCATTGTACCCCTAAAGGTACAATTTGTACTTTTTTTTCTGAGAGTGTACACACAAGAAAAAAGGGTTTAAAATTGTACCTTTAGGGGTGCAACAGCTTGTCGCTGGGCAGCAGTACCTTTAAAGGGACATTTTTGTACCTTTTTTACTTCAAAAGTATAAAATATCAAGGTGTAAAGTCCAGGTTCAGAAAGTAAAAATCCTCCTCAGTATTTAGTTCAAGTCACCTGGATTTACCGTTATGATAAGCAGAATCACACTCTAAAAGAAATGTGTAAAAAAAATAACACATATTATGTGTAACACTCTAGTTTACACATTTGTGTCATATTGCATAAAAATGTGTTGAATAATTCAATTGTTTTACACATATTATGTGTGTTTTAAAATGAAACACAACCTGTGTATTTTTTTACAGCATCAACACAATCTGTGCACAAGAACACCTGTAATGTGTTAATATTACACTTTACATTTAGTCATTTAGCAGACGCTTTTATCCAAAGCGACTTTACAATGAGAATAGTAGAATCAATCAAATCAACATGAGAACAACAGTACATAAGTGGCTGAGTGAAGTCATAGTTATGACAGTAAAGTGCTCGTAGCAAGGAATTTTTTTTTTTTATATTTAATTTTAAAAAAAAAAAAATCAAAATAGATGGAAGGAAAATAGAAATCAAGGTAAGTGCTACTATTACTGGGTCAAGTGCTGGCGAAAAAGATGTTAATATTACACATTTACACAAACTTTGTGTTCATTTCAGAGGTGAAGATCAGACCTCCAAACCAAGACCATTCAAGACCAGAGGTGTGGACGAAACCAGACTTTTCAAGACCAAAACAAGACCATTCAATCAAGATAATTCATTAATCGTGTGACTATTGAACATTAATGATGAACACCTGCTGTCAACAAGCAGAATCACCAAAGGAGAAAATCACAATTTTTAAGCCACCATCATGGAGATCAGGGTTTGCTTTAGTTGGGCTCTTGACTCTTTTTAAAATAAAATTTTGTTTGGGCTGTTTTAACTGAGTTATAACATCCAGACAAACAAATGGAAAAGATGATCAGGTGTTGTTGGTTATGTTTTCACATAATCATTGTTTGACCTGAACTCATTTAGAGCCCAATCTCTGAGTTAGATTTTACATTATTGATTACAGTAGCACTGTGATTCTACAGCAGAAGATTTTTCAGCTTTATCAATATAATCCAATGGATTTCACAAAAGTTGTTCTGATTTAAAAAAAAAAAAAATCTTTCTTTTAGGCACACACAGACATCAAGAATCAGCCTGTGAATCTCATGCAATGCGTATGAATGAATGTGTGTTTGTGTTAGATTAGTTTGTGTTAGAATAAATAAACTCTCTTGTAGATTTTTTTTAAAAGAAAGTGTCTTGTATTATGTGCATCTAAAATTTTATGTCTTAAACTGTCGATCTTAAAGGTGTAAGATAAAAAACCGCACCCACAAAATGTATTTTAACAGTTACAAACTGTAAGTTAAAAATCAGCAATAAACTGGCAACACTGTTGCCAGTAGTTTACTGTAAAATTGAGTTTTGTGTGTCACCATTGTGCTGAAGAGTAGAGCCTGTGCTTAAGTTCAGGAGAAGATCAAAATGCATTGATGTTGTTTTATTTAATTGATGGTTTTTAAATTAAATAAGTTCAAGTAATAATGTGCTCACATTACTAGCATATAATAAATATTAGTTTGCCATAATAACAGTGTTGCCAGTATTTTGCTGTAAAAAAGCCCGGCAAGGTCTAACAGTGTATTTTAGCAATTTATAACTGAAAATCAGCAGTAATTAAGCATAACTACTAGTTTATTGTTCAGTTAATTTAATATAATGCCACAGAAATATAATTGCATCACTACACAAAAATAATATATGGTTTATTAAGTTGTAGATAATGACTAAAAGGCATATACTGCACATTCAGTTAATCATTAATTACTAGGTTATTTTTGTTTATTTATAGCATAAATGTGTATCTTTCAAATGTTTAATAATTTGTAAATAATTATGCCTTTAAGGTTCTCATGCCCTACTATGTTAAGTTAATCATTAATTATTATTGTGGCATGCTTAACTAATGCATAATTGTGAACAAGTAAATCATTAATTACTAGTTTATTTATGCTTAACTAATGCATAATTCTGACCCTTACAATGTAAAGTTAATCATTAATTACTAGTGTGTTCATTCTTAACTAATGCTTAATTGTGAACAAGTTCATCATTAATTAATGCTTAACTAATGCATTATTCTGGACCCTTAAAATAAAGTGTTACCATGAATTCTTTTAGCCAACCCTTAATCAAATGTCATTTAATTCTCAGTCAGTAACCTATTGAAATATGCAATACGATTCTATATGAAAACAGGAAAAGAAACATACTTACTTTTAAAAACATACTTACTTTTGAACATCATTATGGAATCTGATAGTCCACTGTGTTTATTAATTATTCAAGAAGCCAGATCAGGCATTGGTTTTCTGAAAGAAATTAAGAGACAAAACAAAAATTAGTTGTGGTGGGGGAGTATGTAACAAGGTCCGAGGGTGTAACACTGTCAGTTTAACCTATTAAAGTGCCCCAATTATGCCTTTAAGGTTCCTAATATTGTTTTATGAGTCTCCTACAACAGGTTTACATGCACTGTTAGACCTTACTGTAGAAAAACGGCCAAATTCTGACAGTAACAAACCATTTTCCATTAAAACAGTAATATACCGTAGAAAACAATGCATTCAATAACAATGCAATGCAATATTTGTCATTTTCGAGAAAATAGCCTACACAGCAAAAACTGCAGTGTTAAATTAACTCTCCTGGGAGTATATGTGAGATATTACTCAAGAGTGTTAAAGTGTTAAAATAAGAGTGTTAAATGAACACTGAAGCGGTGTTAAAGTTAATGAGTTAATTAAGTGATTAACAGTGATGATTGACCATTATTGAAGACACCTGATGATAACAAGCAGAATCACCAAAGGAGAAAATCACAATTTTTAAGCCACCATCGTGGAGATGAGTGTTTGCTTTAGTTGGGCTCTTGACTCTTGAAAATACAGTTTTGTTTGGGCTGTTTTAACTGAGTTGTAACATCCAGACAAACAAAGAGAAAAGATGATCAGGTGGTGTTGGTATGTTTTCACATAATCATTATTTGATCTGAATCACTGAACTCATTTAGAGCCCAATCTCTGAGTTAGATTTACATTATTGATTACAGCAGCACTGTGATTCTACAGCACAAGATCATCTTTATCAATATATTCTGAAGGCAAAAGTTGTTCTGAGTTTAAAAAAAAAAAAAAAAAAAAAAAAAAAGCTCTTTGATTTAGAGACACAGACATCAAGATCAGCCTGTGAATCTCAACAGTGCTGAGAATAGTAAAGCATGTTGCAGTGCATTCTGGGAGCCACCAATCAAAATTCATCCATGGCTCCCATCATGCATTGCTGCATAATAATTATGTAATTTCCTTTATTCACTATTATTTTTTCTGTTTTATGTGACTTTTAGTAGCTTGTTTTCTAATGTGATCTGTTGATCAGAATATGTTGCTTGTCACCGTTGTTGAGATTCACAGGCTGATTCTTGATGTCTGTGGGTGTCTAAAAGATTTTTTTTTTTTTTTTGGATCAGAACAACTTTAAGAAATACCTTTGAATTATATAGAAAAAGCAATCTTCTGTTATAATCAATGATGTAAATCTAGCTCAGAGATTGGGCTCTAAATGAGTTCAGGTCAAATAATGATTATGTGAAAACATAACCAACAACATCTAATCATTTTTGCTTGTATGACTATTATAACTCAGTTACAACAGCCCAAACAAAATCTAATATTTAGAAGTCAAGGGTCAAGAGCTCAACTAAAGCAAACCCTCATCTCCATGATGGTAACTTAAAATTGTGAATTTCTCCTATGATTCTGCTTGTTAACAGCAGATCACCTTCCTGTCACAATGAATGTGTCAAAATGATCACAAGTCATCCACTGATGAAGAAAGAGGCACAAAAGAGGCACAAACTTGCTTAACGGCTTGTGAACTGTGTTCACTCTGTAACCCTTTAACTCTGTCACAACACTGAACAGCCCTTTGATATTGTTAAGCCTGATTACACATAAATCACACCTCAGATCTCCTATACCAGGGGTCGGCAACCCAAAATGTTCAAAGAGCCAAATTGGACCAAAAAAACAAAAAACAAATCTGTCTGGAGCCGCAAAAAAAAATAAAAGCCTTATATAAGCCTTATATGAAGGAAACACAGGATGTAAGTGTATATTAGCTATATTAGCCTAGGCTACTCTCAAAATGACTAAGTAGGCTACAAATACATAATGAGGTATTCCCGAGGTAAGTTATATATTTAAAAACTGCTGAAAGCTACAGAAAAAAGAAGCAAATGGATCGTTGCAATTTACAGAAACAGCTGGACTCCAGCAGAGAAAACATGGATTTGCAGTTATCATTTTGTGTCAAATTGTTGGATTTTGAGGTAAAATTCCATATATATATATATATATATATTGTATTGTTATATATTATGTTGACAAATCATCTATAAAATATTTTCCATCTTATATTCTGCATAATTTTTTTTGAATAGAACAACGAGACACAAACCTTTACATTCAATCCCGTTTGTGCTAGGGGGGTTCGGGGGCATACTCCCCCGAGAAAATTTTGATTTCCTTGGTGTACATATATGCATTTTAATATGTTTTAAGGCCAACAAATTGGATGACAATAGCTTTAAAACCATGTCAACAAATACATACATGCATGCACAGTTTTGAGGCAGCTTTAATCGCATGTTTGGTAATTTCATGACTTCATTTACAACAGAATAACTACGGTGCAGGCCCGTTGTTTCTTTTGCGCTTTAGTTGAGCTATAATAAAGTAATTATGCAGCGCGCGCCGGCGCATTTGCTCGAGCAATTCTTGGGTTCACGCTTCGAGCACAGTAGGCTATAGCCTTACGGATGATTGGAGTTTTACTGACATAGCCTGACAACATCTCATCTGACCGCAGTTCACTGTTGAAGCTACCTTTTCCGCGCTCGTTTGACTTGCGCCTGGCGCTGAGGCGAAGTCGGAATGCGCGTCTGGTCTGAAAAGTGTCCTGTTTGCTGTGGTCGTAAAGAGACAGTTCTATATAAACGCAGCGTTTTACTTGGCAATGTTTTAAAAAATATTTTATTTTTGGTATTTTTTATGCTCTGTTGGTGGTTTGTGGAGTAGCATCACCTGAGGGGGATTAGACAAATGCTGAATTAGAGACGGTAAAAGTGAGTGGGTCCAATATCATTGGTCTTAAAAAGTGGGTGGGTCTTGTCCCACCCACATACAATGGTTCCGACGCCCATGATTCACAGGCAGATTTGCTTTATGTATTTCCCCGGCGTCAAATCAGGCACATACAAATGTCAGGAAACATGACTCCAGGCTGCATGTCTATATTCATGGATTAGGTTTATTTGACAAGTTGTAAGAAACACTTTCGAGTCCAACCTTTAGTGTAATTCGTTTGTTTTTACTCGCGTTTTCACAGTTTCCCCTATTAAATCTAGTCATGCAGCAGGTTCTTTTGCCACTCAGTCCAGCTGAGGCCGGGAGCGCGCTTTCAGCGGGAAAGTGACGTCGATGGCTATGATGCATATCTTCGTTGACAGAAATGTTGAAATTTAATAATTATTATACACATTTTTACAGCATTGGAAAACGTTAAGAATGTTTGTGTTTGTCCTCCTACAGAAACCATATGAAAACAAAAAAATATTTTTTCCATTTTCATACATTTTTGAAAAAGCTCCAGGGAGCCACTAGGGGAGCGCTAAAGAGCCGCATGCGGCTCTAGAGCCGCGGGTTGCCGACCTCCGTCCTATACAATGAAGCCTAGATCAATAAAGCAGACTAAGACTGCTCTCAAGTTTGGTTTGTGAGGAGGAATCATTACTGAGAGGTAAGAATGCGATTGATTAATCAATTAGAATTTTAAAAACAATTCTAAATTTGCTTTGCAGTTAAGAAGGACGTGATGTGCTGAAACTTTCAGCTGCCTGTCAGCAACCTGTCAGCACAATTTTGGACCATTTGGAGATGCGTTAGAGACAGTAATGTAGCATCTAGTTGTGCAAAGCCATTGATGACAAATCTGCAAAAATAAATATATTTATTGACTAAAGCATCTCATTTAAGCATGTAAAGAGGGACCCAGCTAACAGAATTTTGTTATAAGAACATTTTCTAAATATTCAGTTTTGGTTCTGGGAACATTAAAAACGTCCAGTTTTCTTGACGTTACAGAAATGTTTTTATAAGATATAATGTTCCTCAAACATTCTTTCAACTTAATTTTGATCTAAAATTCAACATTGTAGGAACGTTGATTTGTAACATTCCAAGAACATGAAAATGTTCAGTTTCCTTAATGTTAGTAGAATGTTATTTAAAGGTTAGTATGATGTTCCTGAAACATTCTTTCAATCATTCAAACACCTGCTGTGAACAAACACTGAAAGAAAGAGAAATAAGAACACAAACTACAACTTCTTCAGCCACAACCTTAGATGAATGAAGATAAAAAAGACATTAATCTCTGAAGATCTGATTAAACAACTCCACAAACAGCATTACCAGCTTCACTTACTAACCAGACTGACTTTATTTCTGTCACACGTCTACAGAAGCTCTTACTCGAATTAACAGAAGTTTAGATGTTTCGTTTGAGGTCACCATCATGGAGGTTGGTGGTTGCTTTAGTTGAGCTCTTGACCCTGACTGTATTGAGTTGCTTCTTTTTCAGCAATTAGGGGTGTTTTCAAAAACATATCTGCATTGATAAAGAAGATCTACATGTTTGTTTAATAACAGACACATGACTGAATTAAAGTAGTTTAAAAACTGCTTTGTTGTAGTTTTCTCTTTACTTTTGATGTTGAAGTGTTACGTGAAAAGGAAATGATAAGTTAAAAAAAATTGATAGAAATCTGATTTATGTTGGATTGTCCAAAACTATTTAGAAGTTACTTAGACATCAGCACTCATACAGCACTCATATACCAACCTCAACAATGGTGACAATAACAAAAAAAAAAAAAAAAAAAAAAAAAAGAGCTGAACATAAGGAAATGAACATTTTCATGTTCTTGGAATGTTGAATTTTAGATCAAAATTAATGTTTGAGGAACATACTTTTTTAATAAAAACCTTCCTGTAATGTCAAGAAAACTGCACGTTTTTAATGTTCTCAGAACCAACACTAAATATTTAGAGAACGTTCTTTTAACAAAATTCTGTTAGCTGGGGTTACTTATAACAGTGTGGCCTCATATAAACCCTGAGCAGTGTAAATTTAACACTGGGAAATTTGCTGTGTACACAAGTCTAAACAGGTAACACCTGAATATTTGTGAAATTCATAAAGATTTATCTCTAAATACTGTAAACTACTTAAAGAGTGCTGACCTGGTCAAATAACTAAAACTCCATCAAATTAGATGTCAGTTCATGATCACATGTCAACATGCTGCAGTGTGTTTGCTTTAAAGAGACTGATGAAGATCATAGTGAGCAAAAAGAAGATCTTACCTGATGTAAGCTGATATACAGTGATCCTCACCCGACTGAAGAAAATATTTGTGCTGGCTGATGGTATCTGTCCATCATCCTGATGAGGAAATATGTGCACAATACTACTGTTTTCTGTCCTCAAATTCAAATTCAAATTCAAATTCAAATTCAAATTCATACTTAAAATAGCTTGCATATTCAGTTCCTATGCATTTTGTTTTCAGTGACCACCTACAGCATCATATGTGTAATTCAGTATCAGGTGTTTTTCAGTTTTAACCTAATGACTCCAAGTCCTCAAATCCATAAATAATGCTGCCTTCGCGTTCAGTTAGAAATGTAATAATTACCACGTCTGAAGTCATGATTACAACCTCATCACATTCAACTTTCGAAATGTGCAATTTTCATTCATGTGCAATTTTTACATAGGAAACTCATATTTACGATAATTCCGAGAGCACGTGAGGGCAACATTATCCCAACATTCCCTTCTTAACTTCCTCAAAAAGATGGACATTTCAACTCTCATCCATCCCTTAAACTATATGATTATTGACTCCAGATGTAAAAATTACAGAAAATGTGCATAACAGTTCAAAGGGTTATTTATGTTACATTTTAAATACAGAAATGCTGTGGCTTGACTTAATGTTTCAAATTTCACTGGGGTATTGCACTCAAATCAGAGTCAGTCTATTATGTTGCTTTTTTTCTTTTGTAAAGTGTGAAAAATAAATAAATAAATATATAAAACAATTATTATTATTTGTTAATTAAGATGTTTTGTATCAAAAGTTAGAATAATACAAGAAAATACAAGAATAATACAAGATAATACAAGAAAACCTGAAAGTGAGATGAACAAATGCAACATGTTTTAATACAAAAACTCATCCAGTCAACATGTGAAATCATGCGATAATCACAGTGACATCACATCATTCTCATACTGTGATACTCACAGTGGGCCTCATTTATCAACCTAACGTAGAAACGAGCGCAAATCTGAGTGCAGAAATCATCTCACAACAGGGTTCACATGTGATTCATCAAACATTTGTATGCTGGGAATCTTATCATACGAATGATCGTATGTTGATAAGTGTGGCGGCTGAAAACAATTGTCATTTAAATATTAGGCCTAAAAATTTAAGGTTTAGAAACCTCACCCCTAGAGTTTACAACACAGAGAAACGCAACCCGGCCAAGAAGAGGAAGTAACCTCATGAAAGAGAAATTCATTTTACACCAAAAACACCAGTTAACCTCATGATTGCAAACAATTACACTATTTATATGTATATTTAATACCGGTAAATAAAACAAAACATTAATAGACCTATTAAAGTTCCCTCCACAACAAATTCTTTAAGTTTAACAATATTCAGAACAGAACGAGAATGAAAAACAAGCTATAAAATTATATATTGAATTAAAAAGTAAAATATAAAAATATAGCTGCAAGCAGCGATGGCGGGCCCAAGGCCGGTTGCATCGCCAACCCGGTGGCTTCAGGGCAACTGTACACAGCGGGCAATAGGCATTTAAAGGGGCTAAACATAAAAGGATATTATAAAAGTTATTTGAATACACCACTATTACTGCAGCAGCTGGTGCCCATTTGATCACAAACCACAACCACATCTATAAGATTTTGATGAATTTAGATGAATTTCATGTCATAGAATGTCATAAGTCAATTTCAAATGAGTGCAGAATATCATCTGCCATGTCTATGTTTTTCTCAGACAACCTCTATAATAATTCCAGAGCAAATTATATACTGTTATTTGCTCAAATTCCACAGTGCTCTGAGAAATCTAATCCAGTCTAATGCGAATGTCTGTGATTGCTGATGTCGTATAATCCTAACACTTCTCTTCGTGTGTTTTTAGACCTCCATGAACTATCATTTGTGCACCAATATTATGCACCAAAAGCATGCTTTCATTTAATTTCAATATGTGTGGTATAAGATGAAGAAAATAAATAAAAAAATAATTAATAGAGCCAAATCACAGAACCTGCAAAGACGATTTAATATCAGTCTCAGGTAATAGTAAGGTACATGTCTAAATTTTTCTGCTCACTTATGCAAGTTTATTTTAAACAGCCTTTTATAAAATCAAGTGAAATTTACTTAAATAGTGATTTTTAATAAATTGATGAATTACATCAATAAATAATTAATTTAAAGACATGCATTGTACATAATGTTTGCAAACACAGCACATGACTTTCTATAACACCCATATCAAGAAAACACACAGTCTCCTTTGAAAAACAAAACAAAGATTTAAGTCTTGTATGTTGTAACTCAAATGACATTTGAAAAGTAGTCCTGTCCAAATAGTGATATAATGTCATTGTTCAATTTCAAATGAGTGTGAAGTTATCATTTGCAGTTCAATATTTCTATAAGTTCATCAAAAAATGGGTAAACACACACACATACACACACAGGTTTGTACTTCTGTCTTGGTGAGGACATTGCATAGACTTCCACTGATTTTAAATCGGGTCAATGATATTTTCTATCACCTAACCCAGGGATTCCCAAAGTGTGGTGCGTGCACCCCCAGGGGTACTCGAGCTGCCGCCAGGGGGTGCGCGAGAGGAAAAATGTAATGGCGGTCTGTTTTTTTAAGTGGGATTTTTCCATACAATAAAAAAAAAACATGAACAGTAAACATTTCCTTTGTAATCGCTTTTATTTTAAATAAAAAAAAACTATAATTTATTAGTTTTTGATAGAAACGTAGAAGAAGACAGCAGCTGTTTTCTTCTACGTTTCTATCAAAAACTAATGGCCAGTGGTTCTCAACATAGACATCATATAGGTAGACGCCCTATCGAACGCTACTGCCTATTGGCACGGACGAGCCGTGGAGCCGCCATCTTGGACCGGTCAAATATGTGATGTAGGATATAAAGTAATTTATAAATCACACACTATAAATATGATAAAGAAGCAGAAACAGATAGTTGCAGTAAAATAACATATCTCAATACAAGCAGAAGTGGGAGGGGTAACTCGATTTGCGCTTTGCCATCATGTGTGTACATTGCTTCCTGATATCACGTGCACAAACACAAATAACAGTTATTATGTCCGGTCGAACAATGTATGTATTAAATTCAGATTGGATTGTGTTGGTAATAGGCACTTAACGTTACCTAACGCTAAAAGTAAGTTTCGTGCATTGAGCGCATTCTAACAAGTGCTTTCGAACTTCTTTCTGAATAGTTATGTGGAAAACACTTGCGAGGTCCGACGGTTAAGCAGAGCGGTTAAGATAAAGGGGCTTGAGTAATTAATAATCAATATAACCTGACGAAAAGATATTTATTAAATGTTATCCACATATATTTCATCTGCAACAGCATTGTGAACTTTTATAACGATGCGTTTGGTCATTAACTTTTAAATGCATTATTATGCAAAGATGAGCGTTCTCTGCATGAAAGACCCATGACTGGCAGATCAACGTGCGACTACATTTCTCTCAGAAACGGTAGGAAAATAAATTTAATTCAATGTGGAGGATTTTAACTGTGACAAGATGATTGACAGGGTAGTTTAAACAGTTACAGGTTGCGTAAATAAGCGACAGAACGTCCGTTAAAGACGCAGTTATGACGAGGTAGTATGTCCCAAAGCTTGTCTACTCTTCTGCTACACACTCAAAAGTATGTACTTTTTCTTTACAAAAACAGTAAATGCTTTTAGGACGTAGTATAAGTAGGCGAATTGGGACGCAGCTTAGGAGTGCGACCGGTCTAAGATGGCGGCCGCAAATCTCAGCGCCCAGCGGCCAATAGGGCGTCTACCTATATGATGTCTATGGTTCTCAACCTGTGGTCCATCACGAATGTAAATGCGGCCCGCGATATGCCGACCACAATTAAAAAAATTAAATTATAGCATTACAATTTTTTTTTTTTAAATTTAAATTGAAGTGAATTAAATAAATATAAATGAGCTATAATGCTTTATTTGTCATATAAAATCATTTTGGTGAGCATTTATTATTTTCAGACATCAGGCAATGACGAAATCACTCAGTTAACGAACACTTACAAGTGCGCGTTTTGGAAGAATTCAAACAGTTGCCATTATTTTTGTAAATTTAAGCCTCAAAATGCTCAAATTTGTTATTAGATGAGAAAAACTAAATGTGGAAGATAAAATGAAGGAACACATGCAAACAAGAAGAGTCGCAGCATCAGCAGTAAAGGTAAGAAGAATGGAAGAATCAGTTGTTAATGAGCGAGATGGGCAGCCTTCCTGTTTGCTCTGTAGTAAAGTACTAACTTGACAAGCAAAACCTACAATTTCAAAAGACTGAACTGTGAATTCGATGTGTGTGTTTGATGTATTTTAAATGCAACATCTAGGTATAATAAAATAGATGTGCAACATCTAGGTATAATAATAGTATTATCTGCTAATACCATAACATTCAATCTGATTGGTTTGCATTAGTGACGTCATATGTAAATTATATGCGGCCCGTGAGACTTGCACTTGGACCACTTAAAAAGCTTGATGTGGAACAGGCACAGGCACTTCGGATTTGTTCTAGAGCATTTAAATCATCACCAGTGTCTGCATTACAGGTTGAGACAGGAGAGATGCCTTTACGTATTAGGAGGGTCAAAATCATGCTGGCATATTGGATTAACTTGCAAGGGCATAGTGAGGTACATCCCACAAAGGCCATCTTACAAGACTGTTCAGAACATAATAAAACTAATTATTACAGTTTTGGATGGATAGGAAATGCAAAAGCACAAAATGCAAGTCTCAGTCAGCTCCAAGTAAGCCCCACTGTGGCAATATCAACAGTACCACCTTGGAATTTCAGAAAGCCATTTGTAGATATAAGCCTTCAACAAATGTTAAAGGTCCCGTTTTTCGTGTTTTTTTGAAGCTTTGATTGTGTTTATAGTGTGCAATATAACATGTGTTCATGTTTCGCGTGTAAAAAAAACAGTATTTTTCACATAATTTACTTATCTGTATACCGCTGTTTCCACTGTCATAAAACCGGGCTGATGACTTCCTTGTTCTATGAAGTCCCTCCTTCAGAAATACGTAACGAGTTCTGATTGTGCCAGCGGTTCCTGTGTTGTGATTCGACAGCAGCTTAGCGAACCTTCCCCGAAAGGTCACGCCTCTTACCATAACGTGGAGATGCATGCGCTCAGTGTTATTGTAAACATGTCTTTAATTTTACCCTATCAATTTGAGCCGGAATCAGACCCGGTGATTGGACTGCGGGATGAAAATAACAGCGTTTCGACGACATGGCGACAAACACACTCTACAAACGCAACTCTTGTGTATTCCTGTGGGCGGAGGTTAGTCAAAAAACTGTTTTAGTGATGTCATTAAAGAAGGAAGTAGAGGGATGTAGTCCAAACTGGCCGTTCGATGTAGGCACTTCTGTTAAATAAAAATATCTCGCTTGGCATTGAACTTTGAGCTTTAAAATTTTACAGATTTTATTTATACTCTAACAACAACATTACACACTAACTAAAGTTTGAAACATGGGATCACGAAGAATGGGACCTTTAAAAGAAAAATCTAAAGTAATACCACAGAGAATTACAGTTCAAAGATATATGGATCTCTACCAAGACAAAATATTCATATTTACAGATGGATCAAAGCAGCCAGAGACAGGCCGTACTGGGGCTGCTTTCTTCATTCCGCATTATGAAGTAGCAGTTAAAAAAAGCAGCAGATCATTTATCAGTATACACGGTAGAGCTTTTGGCAATTTTATTGGCATTACAGTGGTTGGAAGGAAATAATCAGATGCAAAATGTAGCCATAGCTTCTGACAGCTTATCTGCCCTTTCTAGTATTCAATCTGGGGAAACTTCATGCAGAAAAGATATCATATATCAGATATCAGATATCACTTGCTATTAATACTGTATGACAGAGGGCTGGATGTCTTTTTCCTTTGGGTTCCTGCTCATGTAGGGGTGGAAGGAAATGAGATTGTAGATACTCTGGCAAAAGGATCAATAAAACATGAAATAGTTGATGTACAAGTACCATTATGTAGAGCAGAAATTAAAACCATTATTAAGGGACATGTAAACAAAATATGGCAAGAATATTGGGACATAGCTGATACTGGACGGCATCTGTATAATATACAAAAACAAGTAGGTATAAGTGTTAGGCAGAGCAGGAATCCAAAAGAAGAAAAGATAGTTACATATCTTAGAATAGGTCATACTGGTCTAAATTTTACATTACATAGAATAGGAAAACACCCCACTGGTCTTTGCAATCACTGCAACTCACAAGAAACAGTAAAACACATTTTAATGGATTGTAAAAGATATGAAGAAGAAAGAAGGGAATTAGAAATACAAGTTGGAAAACAAAACATGACATTAGAAAATCTTCTAGGGAAAACAATGCCTGGGAAAATATTCAGTCCTCTAATGTGTTATTTGGAAAGTACTGGGTTAAGTGAAAGAATTTGATATGAATATTTAGTTGTTTTTTTTTTTTTTTTCATTAGTTTTAAGTCCCTCCTTTTTTGTCAAGCTGCTGCCCACACTCCAGTCCAGTAGGTGGCGGTAAATGCACCTTAAGTTGGTTTGCCATCCGCCAATAAAAATCAAAAGAAGAAGAAGAAGAATGCACTTGGACCATTGTGCGGCCCACTGGGAAAAAGGTTGAGAACCACTGTTCTACGCACTGCTCTTCTTTTATGCACTGCAGGCTAGCCTATTGCTGCAATGTTTCTTTTACGCGGCTGAAAATAACCGTGCTTTCTGTTACTGAGCCTGTGTCTGTCACTCGTCCTCTTAAAAGTGGAAGCTTGTGCGTAGCTTTGTTGCATTATATTGAAACTTTGTTGATGTTGTTATTGTCATGCGTGTTCTGGTTATTTGCGCATGATTAAACATGAGTCTTTATATGGCGATAAAACAAAGCTTTGTTGCGTTTTTTTTTTTTTTTTTTTGAAGTGGGGATAGGGGGTGCGCCAACCCGGTTGGGACATAGAAGGGGGTGCGCAGGAAAAAAAGTTTGGGAACCGCTGACCTAACCCAATCCCTACTCCTAAACCAACCCATCACAGAAACATGTAACCATCACTAGATTTAAATAAAAACATATTTTGGCTGATTTATAAGCATTTTAAAATAGTGAGGACCAGTCAAATGTCCTCACTAGTGGGTTGTGAAAGTATTCCACAAAATAAGTGAGGACATTTGGTCCTCACAAGTATAGTCAAAACAAGTACAGAGAGAGACACAGACAGAGACCCTCACACACACACACACACCACACACACTCTCACACATACACAAGAGTCAGACTGAGGGAGTAAGGAGGGAGTGAGGGGCGACGGCGAGGGCGAGGGGGAGGTGGAGGGGGGGTACCACATAGAGGGAGAGAGAGGGTGAAAAAATTCACATTCAAACCAAAATATCGGACTTCCTGTTGGTCAGAGCTAATGACTTTAAATTAGAAAGTTGTCCGGCTTAATGAGATCAATGTGTGTACCGAGTTTGGTGACTGTAGGTTAAACTAACAACCCACTTTTTTCAAAAGGTGGTGCTATAGAGGCCCTCCTTCCTGCCCGTTTTTGAGGCTTTGCCCATGTCTACTAGATGACAATCCTGACATATCAGTCGAGTTTCATGCAATTTGAAGCATGCTAAGTGTCTCAAACCCATCCAAAACAAATATTGAAGTTTGATCTGTTGCTATGACAACAGTGTTTGAAAAATATTAAAAATCTTTCTACAGGTCTTTATTCGTTATGTCTTCACATTATTCTAATGAAGTTTGAAGCAAATTCTGTAAAAATTAGAGGGTGATCTTAAAGCATTTTGAAAGTAACACACTTCCTGCTGCCAGTTAATGGCACTATAACTTTGACTCACAATAGTCACATCCATGTGATCGGCTTCCTTCAATGAGCACACAGCTGAAGTTTCATAAACATCAATCAATGTATGCAGACATTATAACACATTTCCTGTTTCCCTTTTCTCGCCATAAATTCGTTGCCTCACCACGGCCAAACCGTTTGAGATATCAAAAATCCGCTCGCAATTTTACATTCTCAATGTCTTGACTTCATTCTGACCAAGTTTGGTGGTGATCGGATTAATCGCCTAGGAGGAGTATATCAAATCCCAGAGCGTGCGTTTTTCAAACAACCCATAATAGCTGACTTACTGTTGAGCCGGCAGATAACTTAGAGCATGAAAGTTGTTCGGCCCAATGAGGTCTATATTAGTACAGTGTTTCATACAAATACACGCAAGCGTGTTTGATATATGGACCAAGTTTTCGGACACCATTCAAGGGGGCACTGTTGAGCCCCCTTGCCACGGCCGGGTCCCATCCTTTGCGGCATCCTAATGGTCGCAGATTCCAATGTGTGTCCCAATTTTCAAGAGTTTTTGAGCACGTTAAGGCCCTCAAAAAGCCCAGGATGATGGAAAAAAAATTATTCTCCAAACAAAAGGGCCCTTCGCCATTACATTGGCTTGGGTCCTAATTAATCATAGTGGCATTCAATATAAACAACATAAGGGCTTTGTTCAGCAAGTTCAACAAATAATGACTTTGTTCAACAAGTTCTTGGGCTATCGTCAGAGGCCCAAGAAGGAAGAGATGAACTTGTTGAAAAAGTCGTTATTTTTATTTTTTTGGACGCACAAAAAGTATTCTCGTCGCTTCATAAAATTATTGTAGAACCATTGTAGTCACGTCGACTGTTTTAACAATGTCTTTAGTACCTTTATGGATCTTGAGAGTTTGAATGGCATCGCTGTCAATGGAGGCCTCACTAAGCCACTGGATTTCATCTAAAATATCTTAATTTGTGTTCTGAAGATGAACGAAGGTCTTACTGGTGTGGAACGATAGGAGGGTGAGTAATTAATGACAGAATTTTTCATTTTTGGGTGAACTAACCCTTTAACTAGTGTATCATCAGAAACAAAAGGTGGAATATTAGACAATGTAACCTTTTTTGAGGGTGTTGAAAGCGGAAGAACAGATGTGATGAGATTATGTACAACAGTTCCCTTCTCCACTAACTCATTTGCCTTTTCCACCGAAGTAAAAACAAAAAACAAAACAGCACTATTAATTTTAGACGCTGACAAAATACTGTTGTGCCCAACAACATCTCCCATTGCCAAGCAACAATCTTCAACAATCAACGTGGATGCCACTTTAACACACTGACATTGCATGAGATTCTTTTGAAATCCAGCTTGTGAGTCCACCATGGCCACACAAGGGGAAAACCCCCATGCGACCTAAAATCAAACAAAACAAAGCAATCAAAAAGAAAGACAATACTTCAAAAAAAAAGAAAAAAAGAAAAAGGAGAAAAAACTCACTCAGAAAATACACTCCACCCTCACGCTGCTTCAAACACTCACACTCAGACTGGAAATGAAAAAGAAAGAGAGAGAGAAACATAATTATATATATATATATATATATATATATATATATATATTATATATATATATATATATATATATATATATATATATAACTTTAAGTTAAATTTATACAGAGGAGAGGGACCTCATGAATAATTAAATAGAGATTATTCGACATCGACTGCGAACGCACAATCCTCTTGCGACTTCAATTTTGATCTCGGCTGGGACAGAATGTTTCTGCTTGTGGACCGCAGACATCTGACTGGCGTGTTCAAATTTAAGTTTAGATAGGCAGGAAGGCGTCAGACAATTTAGGGATTTAAAAACGAACATAAATATTTTGAATTCAACTCTATAACCCCCTGGCAACCAATTTAGAGATACTAAAATTGGAGTAATATGTTCTCACTTACGAACTCCTGTTTAAAATCTAGCTGCAGCGTTTTTAACCATTTGAAGCCTTGTAGACTGGAATATTCCACAATATAGAGAATTACAATAATCCAGGTGAGATAAAATGAAAGCATGTGTTTCTCTTTCAAGATCTTTGAAAGATAAGAAGGGTTTAACTCTAGACAAAGGTTTCAAGTGAAAAAAAAAAAAAAAAAAAAAAAAAAACTCATCTTAAAACTACTTTGTTGATCGAGTTTATGGGGGGGAATCCAAAATAACTCCCAAATTTTTTAAAGCTGGTTTAATTGAGAAATTCAGATTCCCAACATTAAAATATATTTTATCTATTTTATCTTTACCCATAGAGTGCCCGGCAACAAAGGAATCCGTTTTACTCCCATTTAACTGTAAAAAAAATTGAGGACATCCAGGACCTTATATCAGCTAAACAGGCAAGCAAGGTTTCTAAGCCTTGGTTGACATTGTGCTTCAAAGGCAAATAGATTTGAGTGTCATCTGCATGAAAGGACACTCCATGCCTCCTAAGACTAGAGCCCAATGGTAGCATGCATAGAGAAAACAGAGTAGGAGCCAGGATGAATCCTTGAGGAATACCATAAGTAAGAGAAGCTACAGATAAACAGAGCCAACAATGCCATCTGAGAAGGTTCTGCCAGTGAGAAAAGATTTAAACCAACTAAGGGCACTTCCTTGTCATGCCTTTATTCAAGCAGCCTTTATTGTCATGTCACTATTGATGTGTCATTATTTGCAGTGAACTTCGTGGGTGTGATTCTGATTGGCGTGGTTTATCTTTTTGTGTACCTGGTGCTGTAATACTAGCCCGGTCTTCATATGGGAAGCCTCAGCCCATTGTTAATTTCATTTTTCTATTTTTTTTTTTTCTTTCGACCAATGACATTTGATTGTGTTGGCTTCTGGTTTTAAATGATTGCTGGCCAACTATTTTAGATTTAATAAAATCGATTTTTGTACAGAAATTTACGCTTCTTGCTTTTTATAAGTGGATTGTACTTGTGTGTCTTTATTTGGGTTGTTTTTCCCCATTGTTTGGGGTGGCGTAGTCACTACAATTGAGCCATTTGTTACACATATGTCCAATCACACACAGGAATCCAGTGCTAAGCACCTCCCTCTTTTTGGAGCAGCCCCACGATCACACACACCAAATTCAACAGATCCAGCAGTGAGACGCTCTGAGAAAACATGTCAGAGTACATTGTATTTCAATGGTCACAATAAGCCCTTGTTTACACCTGGTATTAAAATGTGTTTTGTCGTTCAAATCACAAGTAGATGAGGGAAACACATTCACACCTGGTGTCTACCTATTTTTTCCACTTTCGACTACTGCTGTCCTGATTTATTTGAGGAGGAGGGTCTATGGTTGGGTGGATGTATGGGCTTTTTTAGACCTTTTGATCTAATGTACAAAATAAGTTTGCACAATTTACATTGTGAGAAATGGTGAGATAAAATTGTGCTTAGTAAGTTTTTTGTTGAGCTTGTTCACGCTGTTGAGTGTATATTCAAGAAACCAGGTAGAAAGTTATGTAAGGAAGTGTGATTGCATTTGTGCTCTCTCTCTCTCTCTCTCTCTCTCTCTGTGTGGTGTGTGTGTCTCTCGCTCTCTAGCCTTGTTGTCAGGCGTACAGGTTATTCTTGGTTATGATAGCATATGCTTTATGTGTTTTGGAAGGTTGTTGTGGCCCTGGCATCCAAACTCAACCTTTTACGGCCAAATACCATCACAGAAGTGGCGCCAGAACAGGGACCCTCAGACGTTATGTTTATGGCCTATTGTGATCATTTTGTAATCATGGAGCCTAGTACTTCTCGTATTAGTTTCCCTGGAGATGATAATAGTCGGGAGGATTTTATGATAGCCCTTTGGAGTGGTGTTTGTTCGATGATGACATGGGTTTTTTTTTTTTTTTTAACCCTTAAATGCATACCTCGGGTCTTTAGTGACCCGGACATAATTCATTACCCTCCTCCTCGTTCATTTTTTAAAGTTAGACATCAACCTTCTTGGTTCCTCCTCAATCATTCATTATAAAGAATATAATAAGAAAAAATCATAAAATTATAAAGAATGCCTATTTTGTATTCATTTTTTGTAAAAATGGTATAGGGTCGCAAACGACCCGAGGTGTGTATGAGTGTACGTATATTTTTTTATGCACAACAATAATTGAATCTTAGATGACGGAATAAGTGCAATTCACCTTTATTCCACAAGGTGGTAATGTCTGATACACAATGCTGAAGTGACGACTCATTCGGACAGAAAACGAAATAATAAGAAAAACATGAAATGGCTCAGCGATTTACTGAAGAACAAGTACTGAACGCAATCAAATATGACTGTCACTGGATGAATCTGGTGAAGCTGTTAGCGATCGAAATATTGACTTTGAAGATGTTGAAAATTATATAATTTTGAGAATACGTTTGAGATTGCGAATGGGCTCATATTCGTGACCTCAAACATAAAACTAGCCTATCATTTGCTGAATTTACTGGGAAATGAGCTCTGACGAGGACAGTGGTGATGGCATAAAACATCTGCTCAAACGGAGCCCTTTCAAGCTCCAAAAGGTAACAAAATATGCTTTATTTTATTCTTCTGTAATTGTTACTCTAATATCAGTGGAGTTTTATATTATCGCGACAGGTAGAGATCCTTCCGTGTTAGATATAGATCCGGGTCGATGAAGACCCGAATATGTAAGAATGATTGGCAAAACAGTCATGCATTTAAGGCTTAAATCAGGAAATTGATTCACTTAAAAGTTTATTTGTGGACACTATAGCCTGGCAGGGAAAAAAATGGTTCAAGGAAAATGCTAAACTTTGTGCTCAAAACATTCCTAAAGAGAAATTAACAGTAGTTGAAAAGGTGCATATTGATTTTTTTGGAGGTCCTTAATGACTATATGCAATTTTCTACCAATCAAACAATTGATGCCATTCAGTGACTACCTTTGTGTCCCCCTTTGGATTGTATGGGTTCAAGGTGTTACATTTGGTTTAAAGAATGCCCCAGCCACATATCAAAGGCTCATGAATAGGGTGTTGGCTGACTGTTTAGGACAGTGTTGTTTGGTTGATCTAGATCAGGGGTTCCCGACCACATTCCTGGAGGCCTCCCAACACTTCATGTTTTCCATGTCTCCTTAATAAAACACACTTGATTCAGATCATCAGCTCATAAGAAATAGGTGTGTCGGACAAGGCAAGATACAAAATATGCAGTGTTGGGGGACCTCCAGGAACGTGTTTGGGAACCACTGATCTAGATGACATTGTCATCTGTTCAGGAAAATACCTATTTGCAAACAAGGTTGAAAGGACCTTTTGAACATGCTCTAGAGCCACACCAAACCAGTCTCAGGGTTCTTAAAGATTTGCAGGAGATGGTAAAAAATGTCCTGTGCTAAGGAGAAGCAGGAAGGTTTTTATGATACTGGTCATTGGAATTTGAATTATTCCAGGAATGATAGGGTTTGGATGAAAGCACATCCCCTTTCCAAGGCAACACAGAAATTTGCAGAAAAATGGATCAGCCCTTATCGAACTGTAGAAAAACTAGGTCCAGTAAATTGTTGTGTTGTTCATGAGGACAATGAAGGCTGCCTTTCCCTCCACTGCAGAGATAGATTGTAGGGAAAAGGAGAAAGTCTTGAACACTTTCACTGAAGAGTCAGTGGATGAGGATTTTCTAGGGTTTAAATACCGATACAGATGAAATTGTGTCCTGGATTCTTTGTATTGAAAGGTCAAATTATTGGGTAACTAGTATAATCCAAATGTTGAATGCAAGAACTAGTGATTTTGAATAATAAATGAGCAGTTAAAGCTACATTTAATGCAGGTGTTTTTTGTTTTGTTTGTTTGTTTTTTGTACTTTTAAAGTTCTTATAGTAAACTATAAGTGTGATGTCATGTTCACTTACAGAAAACTTAAAAGTATACTTGCACTAAACTAGCAGTTTACTGAGAGTATATTTCAAAGTGTACTTTCGTATACTAAAAATGTAGCTACTACTAGTATTAAAATAGTAAACTACTAGTATACTAGTATAAGTTCACTTTTAGTACAGATGCAGTACAAATGTGAACTAGTTAAAGTTTACTACTGTTACACTTATAGTACACTTAAACGTATACTTCAATTGGGCCAATTTAGTCCCAAGCGGTATTAAAATAGTACACTTACAAGTTTACTACTAGTACATTGATATTATACTTACTACATAAAGTATACTTGAACATTACTTTAGTATACTTGATCAAATGAACTTGAAGTATACTAGTTTTTCGTAAGGGTACATGTACTTTTCTACCAGAGCAATTAAATCATGTTTGTTACTTGGTTTGTTTCATCTGTGAAACTTCAGTATTGAGATTTGTGAGAGTTGAGTTCAGAATGATGATGATTTTGATGAAGAGAATCATGTTTGACTGCAAAGTAAAAAAAAATAGTAATTAATCTCATTGTTTTCCATTTAATACAAAGGCATGAGAAAAATTAAATGAGAATTGTGTTTACTGTTAGTATCATGCAAACAGGTCCCAGAAAAGTCCAGATGAAACCTTTATCGATTTTAATCCAGCACCTGTTTGGAGGAAGATACAGTAAAATAATCAATTAACAAACACGGATGAAGATGTTTAGCAAAGAGACTCTCAAACTAAACTCACATTTCACTTCCATAGCCTTTATGATCCACCGCAGCAGACACGGCCACCACAACCAGAGGAACCGTATATCCAATCACACACAGGAATCCACTGCTAAGGACCTCCCTGTTAATAGAGGTGATCTGTGATAGGTTCTTCACACAGATGAAGAGCAGCAAAGCTTCAATGAACATCCACACAAAGCCGGAGAGAAAGAGGAAGTGCAGCACACCTGATATCGCGGCACACAACACCTGGAGACCAAGAGAGACGGTTATGATGCTTCTCAGTGAGGCTGTGCTGAGCTGTAGGGCTCCTTCATCATTCTCACCTGATGAGTGCGTATGAGGCTCAGGAACTGTTGAGTGAGCAGGAACAGAAGGTGAGCCAGCAGAAGACTGATGCAGATGTTGATTCGAGCCACATTATTCACTCCAGGACTCCACTGACAAAGGGCAAAGGTCAACAGGGCCAAACTGATGAACACCAGCCCCACGATCACACACACCAAATTCAACAGATCCAGCAGTGAGTCGCTCTGAGAACGTGCCCCAGATAGAATTTGAAAGTTGCTTGCCGTCGCTTCTCTATCGTCATTGTGTTATACCCGCCAATAGCGAGCAAGGTGGATAAGCCAGTCTGTGATTGGTTCCCGCAAAAGTGTAACAGAGAGCAGTAGAAATGAATGTACGGGTTTCCAGAGACTGAGTTGCTGGGCGAAATCAAATCGCCGGCAGATCAGGCTGGGTTTACCCAGACTATGAAAAGACCACATTAGGTCAACTCCATTAAATTGATTTTGTCAGGTTCTTTACTCAGTTGAACTGAGGGAATCACTTTACTTTTAATCTCTGTGTATATACTGCATGTGTAAATATATGTTCAATTATGTTTATACACATGCAATACCATATCAGATCACATGTACATCTATATGTCAAGTGTATTACTGAATGTAAAATTACTTATATTATGATAAGTAAAGTTGAAAGTGGCAATTCCCTATGTATAATACAAAACATTATATATATATTAACACAGTATATTATTCTGTATATGCTAAATTATAGATAGTTGGTCTTACCAGCTCATAGACATAGTAATTGCCAAAACAGGCTTTGACTTTAATGGGAAAAGACCCGAAATAGCAGCAGTAATTGTAAGCGTGACCATAGACATCTCGAGTGACGACTCCATCCTCAACTGTTGGGTGTCCATCAGGTATCCACAATGGGATATTAGTGCCACAGCTAAACTTAGCAAAACACGAGTCTGGGATATGAGCGCTCATGCTGTTAATGAAGAGACGATACCAGCCGCTCCAGGAGACAGACTTGTCACACATGTTGAAGTTTTCTGTATTATTGATGGATCTCCATGGATTGTCCAGCACAGTGTAGTTGTAGCAGGGGTCAGAGAGAATAGCTGTAAAATATTTTAAGAAATCATTACACGTTATTGTTAATAAAATGTTATTGTAATAAATTGTTATAAAATCTATCCAGAAGTGCAGCTTTAGTTATTTCTATCTATTTCCATCAATTTTTATTTCCCATTAATAGAATTACTCCATAAAGGAGAAGCAGATGTTACATTCACGCCTTCCCGGACTCCAGTTCCCAGCATCCTCCTGTTCTCCACACCTGTCTGCACTTCCCTCATCAGTCTTCCCGCCATCTCTCCCTGGATTCCCAGCACCTGTTGTCCTCCTCAGCACTCCCTTTAAGTTGGACTCACTCCCTGCACTCCTTGTCTGCGATCTTGTTTGCTATATTGTGTTACGCTGTATCTCTATTCCTGGTTTACTATTAAAGCCTAACTTATTGTGGATTTCCTTACTCTACTCGTCTCTGCAGCAACGCACATAACAGCAGAACTGCCAAACTTGAGTTTACAGTACAAGAACATTAATAGCAGTGGTTCACATACAATTTCTGCAAAAATGTAGAAAAATATTAATAATCACCAGAAACACAGTGATTTCCTGACATGTTAATACAGGTCCAAATTAATTTCTACATTGTCTGCAGACATGAGCTGAGAAAAACTGGACATTTGTACTGTTGGAAATCTCAGAAGCAAAGACCAGGAGACTTGAATGTATCTTCAGCAGGATTCTTTATTGAGAACACATGCTGTCGGTAGCTGCAGTCATCAAGTCTGACTAAGGCAGTGTACTTGGTAGTTCATATACATTCAAGGGGGAGGGATACATAGAGTAGAGGTGTGGACAATCTAAACAAAGGATGCAAATGCAGTACAGGAATCAGATCATTCCCTACATTTCCCAGCCATGATCTAATCAGCATAACTGTGTCATTCAAATGCATAGGTGCTAATCCAATCAGTCTGACAGTATCACCCATACCTTTACATTATCATAGAGACAAAAGCACCGCTGTATCTTGAGCTTGTCATGCCAAATGGTCAGGAAGACAAAATGTTAATGTCTCAGACATCTGGGCTGCCTGCCTTGATCTCCTTTAGAATGTCATTATCTTTACCTCAAAATGGAAAACACAATATACCTCACCTTAGTAATTCATGTGAGGTGATGTCAGTATGTAGGATCAACAGATCTTAAACAGATTATTAAATTTGTAATCCCACAGTACAGAAGCTCAACAATCTACAGATCTGTTCATTTATAGTCAAAACGCCACAGCACTATACTTTACCAACTGCTGTTGTCTCTTGTGTGACAGTAATACAGGCCAAAACATCTGAAAAAATTACAATGAATACAAATTAATCAACAAATAACAAAAGATGCAATATTTGAAACAGTAAATTCTAGGTTAACTCTATTAAACTCTTGGCCGTTCAACACATTAATGCCACACCTCAAGCATCTGAATGAAAGAAGTGTGTCACATTAAGAGTGATTCAGTTTGAGCGGCTGAAGCTACATTCATCATCTGACTGCAGTTCATGTTATAAATGTTTTTGCAGCAACGAGAAGCACTTTTATTATATATTCACCTTTATGAAGAGAGGGAGCCATAGTCAGTTTGGTCATTCAGGTGAATTTCTCTTTATAAAAAATAATTCAGAGGACGAGTTTCCTTTATAGTCCAGAGGGGAAAAAACAAAATTACCCAAAATGCATGACTTTAGTTTGTTTCTTTTTTGTGTCAAACACATTAAATATTCCACTGTATTGTGAGTTACAGTACATGTTGCACCAGTTATAAATGAGAAGATTCATAATCATTTAGAGACACAAGGTGGCAGCATTAAGTCACTCTGTCTTAATTTTGTTTGTGAAAAGAAAGAGAGACTGGAGAGATTTGTGTTTGTGCTCATTGCAGGACCGTCGCTAGACTCTTTTTTTTATGGGGTCACGAGTCCCAGTGAAATACATCTGTCCCTTCAGTACAATATTACTCATTTTTGGCTGATGGTGGAGGAGATTGATACCGACCTGTTCATCATCATTATCATCTGTGTTTTCTGCCAGCTGTTTACAACTAGGCATTTGCGAATAAGTCACTTAAGCTATGTCTATTATCTGTTGGCAATGGTGTAGCGATGAAACTCTAACACAGACGTGACTTTCAAGCGTGGATTTGTATCGATATCACTGGATTTTGCCTGAGAAAATCTGCCAGGCAAAGGTAAATTATATATCCAAAACTTAAAAAAAGGAGAGAAAATGTGGAGACACTTTTTGATAGGGGGTTCTGCCCCAGTACTTATAAAGGGTAAAAAAGCTCCTGGGGTTTATAGCTTCAGTGATTTTAATGGCTTTACTGAAAACAAACAAACAAACAAATCGATGAACTAAATGTAGACATTTAAAGAGGCTGGCTTAGCATAATAAAAAGGTGATGTTGTTCAATGCTGTTGTTGGAACTGATCAAGCATAAAAAAAAACTTATATTGTAAATTCATATCAAACGACGCTCTCTTTATAATGGCTGAAGCTGTCAATCACACGGACTCTCTCCAAAACTTCCGTTATAATCGGTGACACTGTTACACTGAACAATGAACCACTTGCAGTATTT
The DNA here is from genome assembly GCA_028476615.1 of Culter alburnus. Taxonomy (NCBI): domain Eukaryota; kingdom Metazoa; phylum Chordata; class Actinopteri; order Cypriniformes; family Xenocyprididae; genus Culter; species Culter alburnus. The sequence goes on from JAOTNS010003760.1 coordinate 68,976, forward strand.
ACTTCATGTTTGCATTGTTAGTTATGGTGAAAGTATTCGTGATAGTGCAGAAATCGTGTTGAAATGATGAGATCACTGCATTCATGTGATCAACAGACTGTCATCGGCTACAATGCTCATCGATGCAACCTTTCATGTCATGGGAATAGATCTACATATAACAATATTTAACACTTTTAACAATTAGTTAATCTTGACAGCTGTAATAGTAAAAATGCAGTAAAAGTATTCAAGAGGGTTCCACATATAATATTTATTCATATGCGAAGATGTCAGCCAATCACAGCAGTGGGCATTTACATTGAAGTCACAGCAGACACGCCCCTTCAAACAGAGCATTCAAATCAGAGGGCTAAAATCAGGGTAGAAAATGGTCTTTTATTATTATTATTTTTTTATTTTACATTAATATGATGTAAAAATCATATTAACATTAAAAGTGCACCTCAGGAAACATTATAAAATGCAGTTCATGACCCCTTTAAGGGGAAAAAAAAAAAAAAAATCCCCATTGAAACTGCAATTTTAATCCCAGGGTCATTTAACTATAAAATTATGCAATCTTTGTTTATAGTCATTAATTCTGATTGCAAGGCTTCAATTCTTTTTTTTTTTTACCAAGTGGTGCCATTTTCTTAGGTTTGGCCTATAAAGCAAATACTTGCTTTATTCCTGTTTTCTGCTTCTTGTATATTATAGAGCCAATTGGATAAATTATGCAGCTATAATTGTGCGTTTGTATGGATGCCGTGTGTTATAAAAACTTGGTGTGTCTGTGTGTGTGTGTGTGTGTGTAAAATTTGAGAGAGAATAACTCTACTGTCCTGCAAATCACAAATCCAACCACTGTGGGTACCAGTGGACCTTTGCTGGCATCTAATGGGGGAAATTTGGTACTCAAACATAATCTTACTGAAAGCTAATTTTTTAAAGCTGTTTAGATTTATGGCTTTGATTTTCTAGCAGTTTTATTAAATATATATTTTATATAAAATAATGTTCATTTTCATAAACTTACTTTTTTTGTTTGTTTTGATTTTTTTTTTACTTAATAATCTGCCAAGGGTCTTCTTTAAAATGAGATCAAACTTTTATGACAATCATTTTGACACACATTTTTGTCCTCTAAGGACCACGGAGTAACTTTTTTTTTTTAAATTGACTCAAGGGTTAAATGTAGTTGAAATCTTGCAGCATAATCTTTGTTAAAGCAACCAGATTTGATGCAAATTCATTTGAATTTCTACCCTGTACATTCATCAATCACAAGCAAACAAAATGTCTTAAAATCAAACGTTCGTATGTATAAAGTTAATATTATCTATTTCATTTTGAAGAGGCTATATCTGTTTTAGTTGAAATCCGATGGCTCCGTGAGGCCTCTATAGGGAGCAATGACATTTCCTCTCTCAAGATCCATAAAGGTACTAAAAACATATTTAAATTGGTTCATGTGAGTACAGTGGTTCAATATTAATATTATAAAGCGACGAGAATATTTTTGGATCGCCAAAAAACCCCCAAAATAACGACTTGTATAGTGATGGCCGATTTCAAAACACTGCTTCAGGAAGCATCGGAGCATAATGAATCTGTGTTTTGAATCTGCTGTTCGGAGTGCCAAAGTCACGTGATTTCAGCCGTTGGCAGTTTGACACGCGATCTGAATCATGATTCGATACACTGATTCATTTGTGCTCCGATGCTTCCTGAAGCAGTGTTTTGAAATCGTCCATCACTAAATAAGTCTTTTTTTTTTTTTTTTTTTGGCGCTCCAAAAACATTCTCATTGCTTTATAATATTAATATTGAACCACTGTACTCACATGAACTGATTTAAATATGTTTTTAGTACATTAATGGATCTTGAGAGAGGAAGTGTCATTGCTCCCTATGGAGGCCTCACTGAGCCATCGGATTTCAACTAAAACATTTTAATGTGTGTTCCGAAGATTAACAAAGGTCTTACGGGTGTGGAACGGCATGAGGATGAGTAATAAATGACATTATTTTAATTTTTGGGTGAACTAACCCTTTAAGAATTGTCATGTATCAATTTCTTATTTAATCCCAATGTGTGAACAGCTTGCAATGAAACTTAAAAAAATGAAAACTTCCTTGACTTCCTAGGTTGTCTATAAAAGCCAACATGATGTTGGTGAATCACGTTCAGTCACTGTTTTGGCCGAGGCTCGCTCGCGTCACTATGGAGTGTGTGCGGGCAGGAGTAATAAGTTGCAGACTGCATTTCATTTAATGGCCACTGGTGTCATTAAAAACAAGGGTTTCTGAATTCTACATATAGTCCCTTTAAAATAAAATGTATATATACTACCGTTCAAATGTTTGAGGGAAATATAAATTTTTTCTTTATTTTTATTTTTTTTAAAGTTGTGTGTGTGTCGTAAAAACATTTATAGGGTCTCATTGTGGTGAAATTACTATCATGAATATATCATCCCTCAGTTACTCTTTAACTATGCTTGTCAAAGTAAAGCTGTTTCTAAACATAGATATATTCATACCTGTAAACTATGCCATATTTGAGTCTGTGATATCATTCAGTCAATGTGAATAATGTCTTGTGGATGAATGAACATGTCTATGATTAAAACTTTATTTATATGATAATATTATCATCATCAAAATTACGAACATATAATCTCTGAAGTGGCCAGTAGAGCATACGAAAATATATGGTGAAACATCTGTTGTAAAAGTGTAATTCTACTAGATAATGTTCTTTAAATTTAATAGAGACTCATTAAAGCTGCAGAAAAACACAAGGAAACAAATACATTATTTACTGATTAATATCAATATGCAAAAAAAAAAAAATACATTTACTGTCTTTGTCACACTTAATATTCTTAAAGGTTAACTAAAGGATTATAGTGAACTAAAGGAAACAAATCACTTTAGGGGTCTCAAGTTAAATAAATCACACACAGGTCTAAAAGAATGAGGCAACAAACCCTCCACCAAGAAAATAATAGTAAAGAAAGTTCAAAGATTTACATCAAAATTAATGACAGTTATAAAATAAGACCATATATATTAGGATAATTTACAGGCAGAAGCTGAGACTGGTGTTAATATCTGAAAGTGTTGATTCGGTTGTAGTGGTAATTTACTGTATGATAATGGTGCTTCATTCATTTCCTGAATATGGATGCTGTAGTCCTCAACATTTTTTCTGGACACTTTTGATGTTGTTGGGTTTGAGTCCACAGCAAAGACATCTGAAGAACTTCTGGTACTGCTGTCTGACCTGAACAAGAATGAGATGAGAGTTGCATTTTCAGAAGTAAATTATGCTTTGCTTTTCTTTCTTATACTGTCTCTGGAGAGAGTGAAGCGGTTTCCATATGGAGCAGGATCATAAAATGACTGAACTAATTGCTGAGCACAATAAGGCTTGAGAAAGCCAGGCTTAAAAGTTAGAATTTTTTTAAGTTAAAATTTGAATAGTTTTGCTCATTTGAACAGGATGGAAATGGAAGAAGTATTTATTTAATTAGTATTTTCTTGTCGAAAATGTTAGCATGAGATGTCCATAAAGATGTTGATTTTTTTTTTTTTTTTTTTTTTTCAAAATTGGGAAAAAATATATATTTACAGAGAAAATGCAGTAAAATTCAACAATAATTTTTTTTTTTTTTTTTTTTTTTTTATAAAACTGCTAAATTTTCTTAAAAATATAAATTCAGACCACTGGAAAATCAGGCGTCCTTCCTTAAATAAAGGTAAATGTCATTAAGTTTAACCTGAGATGTCCACAAATATACATAAATGTAATTGTGATGATTGAGCATTATTGAAGACAGCTGATGACAACAAGCAGAATTTCTGAAGGAAAGAGAAACACTAGAACTACAGGTAACTTCAGCCACAGCTTTAGATGAAATCAACTGAAGATAAAAGAAGACATTAAATCTCTCAAGATCTAAACAACTCCACAAACAACATTACCAGCTTCACTTATTACTAACCAGATTGACTTTATTTCTGTCATACTAGATATGGGATACAAGCTATTGAGAATTAACAGAGGTTTAGATGTTGGTGATTTTATTGATTTGTATTGATTTGTTCACCATTATTGAGATTAGTGTTTGTTTTAGTCAACTTTTGAATATTACTTTTTCTCTGGCTGTTGTAACTGTGTCTCTAAAATACATTTTGTATGGCAAAAAAAGTAGCTGAAGTAAAATGTGATCAGATGAATTTGGGCATTTAAATTTAAAATCATTGACCTGATTCACTGATCTCATTTAAGAATCTAATCTCCAATATATTGGAAATGTTTTACATTTTGATGATGAGATCCATCAGTGTTAGTGAAAAATATGAAGGATTTAAAAAATAGTTCATCCTCAAAACATTTTGAACTACTGCTTCATTGTTTTCAACTACTGCTAGCATGTTTTGTGATTTTCAGAATGGATAGGTTAATCTTTTTTATGTTTCTTGTCACCATTGTTGAGATTTATATGCTGATTCTTAATGTCTCTGTGTGTCTAAATTGCACAGTAGTTCAAAGCTTTTTTTTGTGAATGATGCTTAACAACCCTTCATTACTGATAACTCAGCTTTGCTTGATCTTCTGCTGTAGTTTCACTGTGATGGTAATGTAGAATTAAGGTGTAGTAGAAATATAACACACTTTTGTTTGTACACTGGATCAAAACATAACCAGCAACACCTAATCACATTTTCTCTTAGCTTTTTTAACCACAACAAATGTGTCTTAAAAACATGGTTACAGCAACCAACGATAAATTAATGTTAAAAAGTCAAAAGCCTAGAGTCCAACTAAAACAAACACTGTTCTCCAAAATGGTGACAAATGAAACAATAAATCATCAACATCTAAACTTCTGTTAATTCTCAGTAAGAACTTTTGTAGACGTGTGACAGAAATTAAGTCAATCTGGTTAGTAATTAGTGAAGCACCACCAGCACTGCACATTTTGTATGTCTCCCCCATCTAGCACACCTCTTTCAACTCATGAGCTCATTAGTAGAGACTGCAAGACATGAAATGGGAATGCCAGATATAGAGAGACATACAAAATGTGCAGGGCTGGTGAAACTCCAGGACAGGTTACAGAACCACTGCAATAAGAGAACTGTAAAATTATCATTAAACTGCTGTCCCCTCTGCTGCCAGTATTTCACTGTTTGCAATTTATGGATGTTATTGTAGTTTATGGTCAGCTTGCCTTTTTCTTATTGCAGTCTAAACATGTTACTTCAGTTGATGGTCTTTGACAGTTTTTTTTCCATCAATGGTAAACGTTTGGCACCCTGTCATTCTGAATATAGTAGTACATTGAGTGATGTCTGACCTCATTATTAAAGACACAATAGACCAGGAAGATGAAGGTTCCCTGCTGAGAGTTCAAGATCAGGAAGAGGATCTCCAGCTCCTTCCTGCCATTAGTGAAGAAACCCAGAATCCAGGAGCAACCAAGAACCACAAACTGAGCCAGTGTTTTAAATGTCATAGTCCTGCAGAGAGGGAAAAAAAAGAGAGCGTTAATGTGTCTTTATTGACTACATGTTCTGTTCTTTTAATAGTAGAGCAATAAACAATGCATATTACTTGGTTTGTTTCATCTGTGAAACTTCAGCGTTCAGTTTTTTGAGAGTTGAGTTCAGATTGATGAAGATGTTGATGAAGAGAATCATGTTCAACTGCCGAAAAAAAAAATCACAGTTCATGTGAAAATGTCTGTAACTGTCGCCTTTGGCTTGCTTAGTTGGGGACACTTGATATTTGATATTCAACAGTGTTTTGATCTTTTGACACCATTGTATGCAAACGGAACTGAGCTGGATGATGACATCACTGTTTACTCCAGTGCTTATGTAGATAAATTAACTAAATTAAACTATTGTTTCTTACATAGGAATGAATCAATACTGAATTTACTTAAGATCGATACTGACACAATTTCCTTTAAGAACGGCTGTGCAGCCAAAATTTTATACCAGTTATCACTGTAAAACTGCTTTGACACATTCTGCATTGTTAAAAGAGCTATATAAATAAAGGGGATTTGACTGGAACTTACTGCTAGTATGACACAAACAGGACCCAGAAAACTCCAGATAAAATCTTTATCCCTTTTAATCCAGCAGCTGTTTAGAGGAAAAGACAATATCAAAGCTGAATTGATCAGTCCGAAAAATGATCTCAGTTGCTTACTGTTGAAATACTACTAATGAAGTGTAAAAATTACAAATGCATTTTAATCTTCTGGTGGTTTTAATTCAAACCGAATAAAAACTTTTAGAGAGCATTGTTCCAAAAGACCTGTGAGTTGTCAGTCATAAACTAAAATCTTTAAATCTAAACCAAAGAGTAGAAAAAAAAAAAACTCACTGTTCGCTGCCATAGCCTTCAGGAAGCAGCCCGACAGACACGCCCACCACAACTAGAGCAACCATATATCCAATCACACACAGGTATCCAGTGCTAAGCACCTCCCTCTTTTTGGAGCTGATCTGTGATAGGTTCTTCACACAGATGAAGAGCAGCACAGCTTCAATGAACATCCACACAAAGCCGGAGAGAAAGAGGAAGTGCAGCACACCTGATATCACGGCACACGACACCTGGAGACCAAGAGAGACGGTTATGATGATTCTCAGTGAGGCTGTGCTGAGCTGTAGGGCTCCTTCATCATTCTCACCTGATGATGGCGTATGAGGCTCAGGAACTGTTGTGTGAGCAGGAACAGAAGGTGAGCCAGCAGAAGACTGATGCAGATGTTGATTCGAGCGACATTATTCACTCCAGGACTCCACTGACAAAGGGCAAAGGTCAACAGGGCCAAACTGATGAACACCAGCCCCACGATTACACACACCAAATTCAACAGATCCAGCAGTGAATCGTTCTGAGAAAACATCAAGAAAACATCAAGCATGTGTGAGACAAATTCAGTGTAGTAGTAACACTTCTGGGCACATCAATCACTCCATTTACTTAGACCCTAATAATCTGTTTGTAGTAGCTGTCACAGACATGCCAGGCTCTACCATCACCCAACCCCAGCGCACTCCGTCACCCGAGTTCTAATCATGCACACCTGCATCCCATCAGCACAGTTATTACCAGCAGCACAAAAGACACACGCACTCACACAGTCACTGTTTCGGTCTCGTTAGCATCCAGTCTTACCTACATGCTCACCTCAAAGACTCCTTCCAGATACTTACCTCCAGCGTGTTCCCAAGTCTCCTTCGTTCTCGTGTGAGTTCATCTGTGTCTTCTCTGCTCCAGTCCGTCACCAGCCTGCAATCTCTGCAAAGGAAAAAGACAACTATCACTCAAGTATCCATATCTGCCACCTGTCATATCTTCACTTACCTGCACTCCTGTCAAGCTGCTGGTTGTTCAATAAACATCATTACCTGTATTCCAGTGTTTCTGTCCCCTTCTGTATTGTAACAGAAGATCGGACCATAACCGCTGATCACCAGTTTTAGCACCCCGGATCCATTTCAAGAGCTTGTGGACGTTCTACGCCGAGCACTCTTCACAAATCCACCAGCATCTTCACCAGCGATCACTTCCACAAACACCGCCGTCTCTCCTTCACCACCTGCCGTCGCCAGTCCCATGGCTAAACCGGTGCCCTTCTCTAGTTCGGCAGAGGATTGCAACAGATTCCTCTTGCAATGTTCTCTGGTCCAGGAGATGCAACCGCACATGTACCCCTACGACCAGGCTAAGGTAGCATTTATATATAATTTCTCAGTTAAATGGCAAAGCGCTTCGCTGGGCTGAACCTCTTTGGTCCCAGAAAAATCCCATTACACAGTCGCTCTCCAGTTTCATCGCTCAAGAAGTTTTCGGAAGACCTGCCTGGGATTCTTCAATTAGTGAGCAGTTATATCAGTTGAATCAAGGCTCAATGACTGTAAATGAATATGCTCTTCGATTCAGAACCCTCGCTACCACCAGAGGATGGAACGAGCAGTCCCTCATCACCATGTATCATCAGGGATTGGATCCACGCGTGTGGTTGCATCTTGCTGCATACAAGGTTTCCATCTGGCTTGAACGCTTTAGCCAACTTTCCATTCGCTTCGCCACTCGTATGCAGTCGTGTCTCGAAGAGCACCAGGGCCAGCTGTTATTTCCATCATCCCTCCAGCGACCAGAAACTGTCAGCTCTCCAGAACCAGCCAGCGAACCCATGCAAGTTGAAAATACTCGTCTAACAAAATGACTGAACAGCAGAGACAGCTGACCCAGAACCTGTGTCTATATTTTGGATTATCTGGGCATTACATCTCTGAATGCCCCACTCGTCCCACTCGTCCCATGGTCAGTGTTATTATTCCTTCTATATATAAGATGAAACCACTCACCACTATTGTAAACCTTGCTGCTGCCGGTGTATCTCTTCTAGTCAGTGCCCTCCTTGATTCTGGGTCAGCCGGCAACTTAATCTCTGGCGCCCTCTGCCATCAGCTCAAGCTCAAACCACAGCAATGCTGTTGACCTACCAGATCCACTCGGTAACTGGAAGGCCCCTCAGTCGAAAACAAGTGCGTTCCAGTGTTGGCCCGATCCAGATTCAAGTTAGCATCCTCCATGTGGAGCAACAACATCTGCTGGTTCTGGAGGAATCCATCGCTGACGTGATTCTAGGGCGCCCATGGTGATTTCCTGGAAAACTGGGAAAATCCTGAAGTGGGGCGACAGCTGTTTCCCGAATTGTTTCTCTGAGTTTCCGGTACCTACCTCTCCACGTTCCGAAGACCTATCGGTCTGTGCCATGCCATGCCATGTCCATTAAAAGTCTAGCAGAGAAACGTTCAGTGGATATCCCTCCATGTTACGCCCACTTCAGCGATGTCTTCTGTCCCAAGAAAGCCTCCACGCTGCCTCCACACCGGCCATGGGACTGTGTCATTGATCTGCTTCTGGGCGAGCCAGTGCACCGAGGAAAGATTTACTCACTGTCCATACCGGAGGAGAAGGCCATGGAGGATAACATCCAAGAGGCTCTATCGCAAGGTTACATCCGCCCGTCTACTTCCCCTGCAGCTTCCATCTTCTTCTTTGTGGCAAAAAAGATGGAGGCTTGCGGCCCTACATCAATTACAGAGCACTCAACAAAGATCACTGTGAAATTCTGCTACCCACTTCCTCTCGTCCTATCTGCGCTAGAACATCTCCGGGGTGCCACTGTCTTCACCAAGTTGGACCTCCGCAGCACGTACAACCTCATCTGGATATTTAGGGGGGGTAGTGGAAGACTGCCTTCGTGACCCCTACTGGCCATTATGAATACCTTGTCATGCCGTATGGACTTGTCAATGCCCCCTCCGTATTCCAGGATTTCATCCATGAGGTGCTCCGGGAGTTCCTCCACAAGTTTGTCCTGGTGTATATTGATGACATCTTAATTTACTCCCGGAGCATGGCCGAACATCGCCACCATGTTGCGGAGGTCCTGAAACGCCTGAGGGAATTCCACCTATTCCTCAAGGCAGGAAAATGTACCTTCCATCAGCCCTCAGTGCAGTTCCTTGGCTATTACATCGATAGCAGTGGCATCTGGATGGACGAGAGGAAGGTAGATGCAACCAAGGACTGGCCCATTCCCACGATTGTCAAAGAACTCCAGAGATTCCTAGGATTTGCTAATTTCTATCGCCGGTTCATTCAAGGTTACAGCATCATTTCCACCCCACTCACCAACCTCCTGCCAAAATAAGCCCAAGTCTCTGTCCTGGGACTAAGTCACAACCCAAGCATTTGAGACCTTAAAGGAAGCCTTTACCACCGCTCCCCTCCTGGTTCACCCCGATCCAGAAAAGCCCTTTGTTGTGGAGGTTGACGCCTCGACCACAGGAGTGGGAGCGGTCTTGTCACAGCAGCAGGGTAACCAAAGTAGACTCCACCCATGTGCCTTCTTTTCCCACAAACTCAACCCGGTGGAGGTCAACTATGAAATCAGCAACAGGGAGCTTCTCGCCATCAAGATGGCCCTTGAGGAGTGGAGGCATTGGCTTGAGGGAGCAAAACACCCATTCGTTGTTCTAACTGACCACAAGAACCTGGAATATCTTCGAGACGCCAATCGATTTAACCCAACGTTGGGCCCTGTTTTTCACCCGCTTTAATTTGACCATTTTGACAGTAAGCCCAGAACTCCCTGCAACAGCCTACCACCGGATTCACCCCATTTCAGTGCGTACTCGGCAACCAACCCCCACTGTTCCCCTGGTCAGGGGAGTCCTCGGACGTGCCAGCGGTCGACTACTGGTTCCGAGAGAGCGAGAGGGTCTGGGACTGCACATACCACCAGCTACAATTGGCCTTAGGCAGGTGCAAAATGACAGCTGACCTTCATTGCTCCAACGCTCCACCATACCAACCAGGACAGATGGTCTGGCTGTCAATGAGGGACATCAGGCTGTGCCTGCCCTGCAGAAAACTGAGTCCCAGATTGATTGGCCCCTTTCCCATCATCAGGCAGATCAATCCCATCACCTATCAGCTCCAGCTACCACCTGAGTATAAAATTCACCTCACTTTCCACGTGTCATTGCTAAAGCCTCATCTGTTTTTGTTTCCACAGAGCCTGGCGCAGCTGAAGAACCCCCCCTTCCTCTCATCCTGGACGACGGTGGCGCTCATCAAGTGCATGACATCTTGGACTCCTGGCGCCGTGGTGGTCTTCTTGAATACCTCATGGACTGGGAGGGGGGCTACGATCCCGAGGAACACTCATGGGTCCCCAGACATGATATACTCGATCCAAGCCATGATATACTCGATCCAACCCAGAGAGACCTGCACCCTGTGGCAGAGGCCGACCACCACGACGTCGGGGTCCACAGCCCTCAGGAGCAGGCCGTGGAGGGTTGGGTAATGTCACAGACATGCCAGGCTCTACCATCACCCAACCACAGCGCACTCCGTCACCCCAGTTCTAATCATGCACACCCGCATTCCATCAGCACAATCATTACCAGCAGCAAAGACACACGCACTCACACAGTCACCGTCCGGTCTCGTTAGCATCTAGACTTACCTACATGCTCACCTCAAGGACTCCTTCCAGATACTTATCTGTCTCCAGCATGTTCCCAAGTCTCCTTCGTTGTTCCTCATCTCGTGTGAGTTCATCTGTGTCTTGTCTGCTCCAGTCCGTCACCAGCCTGCGATCTCTGCAAAGGAAAAAGACAAGTATCACTCAAGTATCCATATCTGCCACCTGTCATATCTGCCTTCACTTACCTGCACTCCTGTCACACTCCTGGTTGTTCAATATACATCATTACCTGCATTCCAGTGTCTCTGTCCCCTTCTGTATTGTAACAGTACCATAGTTGGAATAAAAAAGTCACATGTAACCACGTCAATCAGAATGAATTATACAAATTTAAATTTCATTTAGATTGTAAGTGGTTTAAACCTTTTCTAATTCGTTCAATAGGACAGGACTTAGATTAAGCCAGGATAGTTAAATTAGGACATTTAAGTAGCTTTTATAAACGTGTCTTAAAAAATAATTATTTTTAAGATATGCAGTGCAAGTTCCATTCATTTAAGAAAGGTCAAGCATGCATTTTAGTCTAGGACTTAGCTTAAATCTTGTCTGTGAAACCAGGCTGTAAACTAAACTCTTGATCAGTTTTTAAAACTGAAACTGTTCTGCTCATGAGCAAAGATGTAGAAATGGCTTAATGGCTTAGTGCTGCAGGACAATGTTGTCCCAACAGTCCTTGCTTCAGACTTATTTGCAGACGTGTTGTTTTGGTAAATTATTTGATAAATGTAAGCAGCACAGCACAAAGCTTTGTGTGCTCATTATCTTCTAATTAGGTCACCATGTAAATGCAGAGTGTTTTTAGCCTTTTGTAAATATGATTAGGGTTAAATTCTGAACTCCTAAATTACGAAAAGAAAACTGGCATCTTGAATATGGCTGCCGCGAATAAACCAATCATGAAAAGTAATCATCAAAATGCGTGTTCATTTAAATGTAATGTGTGGACTTTTTACATTTAGCAATTTCCATTTAGATTTTTTTTATTACCCCAACCCTAAACCTACCCTTAGTTATTTATAATACACTGTATGAGCACATGCGTTCCCTGGGATCGAACCTAAGATCGCATAATCACATGATTGCATATTGCAATGCAATACAAATTGAGTTATGCGAAACCTGAAATATGATGCAAAAGGGGCCAATGTAAAACCTGTAGACCTTCGTTCATCTTCGGAACACAAATTAATATATTTTTGTTGAAATCCGATGGCTCAGTGAGGCCTGCATTCACAGCAATGGTACTTAGTATACTTTTTTTAGTATAGAATACTTTTTTTGCGCCAAAAAACCCCCAAAAATAATGATTTTTTCAACAATATAGCGATGGGCCGATATTAAAACACAGATGAACAAAGGTCTTACAGCTGTAGAACGACATGAGGGTGAGTAATAAAGGACATTATTTTCATTTTTGGGTGAACTAACCCCTTTAATTTTTCTATTTCATGTATGTGTGTTTGTGTGTATGTTTAAATTAGTCATGTGTTCTTGATTTAGTTAAAATTTTGGTTCACATTCATGGGAGTTTGATTCTGGTCCCTGCTTGTGAATTAATGTCACTTTAATGATGTGAACACAGTTACATGCTAAGAAACAGTTATTTTTTCTGTGGCCACGAATCAATGCTGAGATGATAAATACTGAGTGTTCGCTGGACGAACAGATTAATTGATTGTAATATTAATTCAGCTACATCAAGTTAATTCCATTATTTGATCCAAATATTTATAATTAATTATAACAAGTTATTAAATATACATATTTACCTTTTGAGCTCATTTGCTGCAACACCAGTTTTTTAGATCTTTAGAAATCCACTAGAAATCACTGCTCAAAATGCCAGAGTTCAGGTCAATGGATGTGTTTTGCACTGTTGCGTCATCATTATCCATCATCATTAAATAATTGTATATCATTAAAATAATGTCACATCTATCATTACTGTAAAAAAATTGTTATTGTGTGAAATTTTGCATTTGAAATTTTTGTGTGAGGAGGAAAAAGTTCCCTAAAGGCAGGAACACACCAAGCCGACGCCGACAAACTAGTGGCGGTTGGCTCACGCCGGTAGCGTCTGTGTCCAAAGTTGCCCTGACACACCAAACCGACGCTCGACAGCTGATGGCCAAGTAGCATGTCCGTTCTGCGCCTGCGTGAGATTAAATGCCTTTCCGAACCAGCAGGTGAACAGCCAGTCGGAATGATCAGATGGCCCGATGGACCGACAAGCTCCGAGACCGATTCAACATGTCGAATCGGCCGGAAAAAATCAGAAAAAATGATATCGAAAAATATATATTAAACAAATAGAAATAATAATAATAAAAAATGTTTTATCATATAAAGATAAGAAAAAAATTATATTCTAAATTTTCTATTACTAGTCTTCTGGTGGATGACTGGTCCACCAAACTTACAAACCATCATAAATCTCAACTGACATGTTCTCGTACCTCTGGTGGTGTGCTGGTTTGCATGATGAGAGCGAATGTCGACAGATGAACACAGGAACACACAGTGTAGCTGCTGTTGGTCTCTAAAACAGAACAACCATCTACAATCCACTCGCTGATATTCCAGTACACACAGGACAGAGAACCGCTGGGGTCGAACTCCTGCAAAATAAATAAATAAGTAAATAAAAACGTGCAAGGATTTTTGTCAAGTATTACATTTCTCTGAATTAATCTCTGCATTGGTACACAAATAATTATGAATTCAAAAGTAAAACTTCTCCATATCTCCATATCATTAACATCATTGCTGTGTTGAATAAAACAGGGAAGAGCAGAACTAGACATTTAAATTAACTGATCTCAAAGTTTTGGCCCTACAGAACACTTCAGTACATAAATATTCATATCCATCAAGTTTTCTTGTATTTAGTCTAAAAGTCTATGAAAGTCACTCACTCTGATGTGTTTGAGGCTGAAGTTGACTGGTTTGGTGAGTTCAGTGTTGGTGGTTTTGGGAAGAGTAGCTGAGATCACAGTGGACATCATGGTTTTAACCGTGTCATTTGACGAGTTGAATAATTCTGGCTTCAGTAAAGTTTCCATTGTTGAATAGCACATAATTGCCACAGCAGCTGATTTTGTGTTACAGGGTGAAAAAAGTAAATTTGGTTTAGTGGTAGTATACATGTTTCTATGATTGCATGCTACCATTTAAGCTTAAAGCACTCATACCAAAAATATCTGACATTGGACATTGTTAAGTAATTTTTTTGGGTTGGGAGGGTCACACATAAAAAGTATTTGTAATTGTTTAGGTCCAGTCAGATTTACTGAATAGACATCTGTTAGATTATTGCTCCTGAGGCATGCCTCATCCCAGACCTCTTAATTGGCAATTGAATGAACAATCTCAGCGCTGAGGGAGAGTATAAAGCCTGATTTTTATTAGATGTAGTATAGATTTAACCAATGAGAGAGAGAATACATCACATAGCTCATGGTATAGGAATGTGATACATATAGAAAACAAGTCTAAATATGGTCATCTCCCGGTCAGGTACTCATGCCTTCCTGAAGATCCAAGAAGTCCCTCTCCCATACTTGCAATACAAAAAGGCAGAGGCCATTCCCTGTCTCCCCATTCGGCCATAGGAGCCTCATAGCTTACATGGAAGTTGTTCCAGTACATAAAGAAAACCAGATGTTATAGTATAGACTACAGCTTCAACAGAGGACAAACGACCCTCTGTCTACCTATCTTCAATGCTGAGACCAATACTTTAAACATAAAATCTTTCACTATCAACCTGTCAAGCTGCTAATGATGTTTGTTGTCCAAGTCTAATGCCCACTGGTAAACTTCCTCCTAAAAACCTTATAATAATGTAAGGGCACAATTTAATTTAAACATTTTTATCATATTTTCATAGAATGTTATAGGAGCTGTGCATGTAAACCAGGGGCGGAGCAGCATGCAGGTAAGGATTTTTTTTTTTTTTTTTTTTTAAATGGACAAATTCACTCAGCCTTCCGTGATCTAATTCATTATCTCAATTACAACTAAGAACTGTAATTAACTGTAATTAGAAATTAACTGTATTCAGTTGTGTTGTAGGCACAGTTCAGTACATTATAGTCAGACTCATTTTATTTTTCTTAAAATAATGAAGATTTCTGTGCCACCCCAGAATGGATGCTGGCCCCTGCCTGGCCACCCCTATGAAAAAATCCTGGCTCCGCCACTGATGTAAACCTCACTCCCTTGACCTCAAGAAGCACTCTAGTTACATTGGTGCCGTGACCCGGATGGGAGTGAGGTTTAGGAGGGTGAGTGAAATGGAAGTAGGACAGTAAGAGCTGTGCGTGTAAACCTGACTCCCTTGACCTCAAGAGGCATGCTAGAGACTACAGCTTTTAGCCTCCTTGCTAGAGCGCCCGACTCCCATGCAGGCAGACCAGGGTTCGTGTCCAGCTTAGAGCGGGCGGTTCGAACAGAAGGGTTTACACTGAAAACATTACTAAAACATATTTCTCATTAAAACCAAAGATATTCATCAGTGATTGTATATCAAGTGCAGGGACGTGCATTTTGTTTTTGTGACTTCACCGGAACAAATAGACAGCAGTGGCGCATTGGATTCATATCTGTGTGAAGACTGTACAAGCGCCAAGAGAGCACTGTTGCCTTCCGCCACTGATAACAGTGGCAAGGAATGCTCAGCATGATTTAAAAACAACACATACCATCACCTCTTATCTAACAAACGAATGAAATGAATGAATACTCTGCTAGTCAACTAGATGTTTCATTTATATTAGGTACTTCCATGCCAAAAGATGATTTAAAAAAAAAGTGTTGGGGACCTGTCCCACCCACAAATTCTGCATGTGGTGAGTAGTTACATCAGTTAAACGGTACAAATTCTTAAATGCCAATATAAAAGATTGTCTTGATACACATTTATATTGCATTATCAGCATGTATTACTGTATGATTGCAGCGTAAAGGTCTGGTGGTATGGGTAGGTTTAAGGGTGCTTTAAGGTGTAAGTGAAGGTCAACAGTGTAATTATAGATGTAATTACAGAGATTGATTACAGCTGTAAATACATGCAGGTATTTTTAAAAATATAAGTAGAATGTAAAAAAGAATATTTACACAATAATCACATTGTATCAAATTATTAATTTAAATGTTAGTACATAATACAGACCGTGGTGTATGTCAGTTTTTTTATTAAATATGTTTACATACCTGTTCTGTTGTTACTCCTTGCAATCCCTACAAGATCAATGTCCATAGAAGCATTTTTTGTGTCCAGCTGAGGGATTTGATCTGAAGTAAATTTTGGTCCAATCATGAAGACTTGTACCTCTAAAGAAAATAATGTGAATGAATCTGAACTGAAGAAGAAATGAACGAGGAACTATCTGCACAAAGACAGATTCTGCACCTTAATAATAATAAAAAAAGGATATCTAAATATACAAATACATAAAATTCTATATTCCAGCTATAATTATTGACTCCTTGAATTCACAAACCCTTCAGAGCACATTCAATAACTACATCAAAATTGTATGTAGTTAGATACAATTGCGTCTTCACTTACCTATGGAGTCGAGAATAAAACTGACATTGTCACTTGTGTCTGTTGGCTTCACTAGTGAAGATATGAGCTTCTCACTGGCTTTTATTACACTGTTTCCTAATGTCACTTGTTCCTTTGAGTCAGCTGACCCCGAAATCTTTGAAGTGTTAAGAGCCACATTCAAAACTGTAGTCACAACCTAATGGTTATGATACACAAACACTTGTGGATGAATATTGTTATCTACATGACAGATATTTTATTATTTTATGATTTCTCTCTTAAAAACTTACAGTCAAAGGAAGCACTTGATCTGTAATGCTCTCTATATTGTCGAGAAGATTTTGAAGACATCCTCCAGAGGTCTGACTCTGAAATCACAATTGAGCTTTATAATTTAAACTGAAAGACTCTGTACTCTCTGTGTAAATTTAAATATTCAGCTTACCCTGCATTGATCCAGGATGTTATCCAGACCTGTAATGAGGGAATTAATCATTACAAATGAAAATAGCAAAATAGCATTTCAGTCTAGAAACATGCTCACCTGTAGTGGTTGGACTGAGTGTGGCTGGGGTGAAGATGTTATACTCGCAGAAGCAGGAGGAGGTGGTACGACTGTAGCATGTACAGGTGTCCTTATTACCAATGCAGTCACAGATATCACTCATACAGCGGTGCTTATTTCTACTGTAATACAAGTCATGCACTGTGTGTTGCAGTACATGCGGTATTGAGCACCAGTGCAGATGTATGTGTCGTTATAAAGCACACAATCATAGACTTGACTAGCAATCATATTGCCATATGTCTCACAGAAGCATGAGGATAAAGTGCTACGAGAGCATGTACAGGTGTCCTTATTACCAACACAGTCACAGTTATGACTCATGCATTCGTACCGGTATTGGTCCTGAAATCTCCCGTTGTAGAAATCATGCATTCTTGTGTTGCAGTACATGCGGTACTGAGCACCAGTGCAGATGTATGTGTCGTTATAAAGCACACAGTCAAAGACTGGAGTAACTGCTGCAGGGATACTATAGCTAAAATTTGTACAGAAGCAGGATGAAGTACTAGAGGAACATGTACAGTTGTCCTTATTACCAATGCAGTCACAGATATTGCTTGTACAGCGGTGCTCGTTTCTGTCGTAATAGAGATAATGTTCACTTGTGTTGCAGTACATGCGGTACTGAGCACCAGTACAGATGTATGACGTTTCGTTATAAAGCACACAGTCATAAGCTGGAGTACCTGCTGTAGTGAGAGCAATGATATTGCCGTAAGTCTCACAGAAGCAGGAGGACAAAGTGCTACTGTAGCATGTACAGGTGTCATTATTACCAGTACAGTTACAGTTATTACTTGTACAGCGGTGCTCATTTATGTTGTTATAGAAATTTTGCATGTTGCAGTACATGCGGTACTGAGCACCAGTGCAGATGTACGTGTTATTATGAAGCACACAGCCATAGACTGGCCTAACTGCTGTAGTGAGAGCAATGATATCGCCATAAGTCTCATAGAAGCAGGAGGAGAAAGTGCTAATAGAGCATGTACATGTGTCCTTATTACCAACACAGTCACAGTAATTACTCATAAAGTGATTTTTAAAGACAAAGAAGTCACTTTTATTTGTGTTGATGATACCATTCCAGCATTGGTACCAGTCTTGGTTTTGATATCTCTGGTAGGAGAAATCATGCATTCTTGTGTTGCAGTAAATGCGGTACTGAGCACCAGTGCAGATGTATGTGTCATTATAAAGGACACAGTCAGGGACTGTGGCTGGACTATGTGCTGTAGGGATGGTGATGTTATTGCTGTAAGTCTCACAGAAGCAGGAGGACAAAGTGCTACGAGAGCAAGTACAGGTGTCATTATTACCAATGCAGTCACAGTTATTATTCCAGCATTGGTATCCATATCTCTGGTAATTGAAATCATGCATTCTTGTGTTGCAGTACATGCGGTACTGAGCACCAGTGCAGATGTACAAATCATTATAAAGCACACAGTCATAGACTGGCCTAACTGCTGTAGGGATAGTGTTGTTATTGCTGAAAGTCTCACAGAAGCAGGATGAAGTATTATAGTAGCATGCACAGGTGTCATTATTACCAACACACAGATACAGTCATTACTCAAGCACTGGTATTGGTTTTGGTTCTGGTATCTCTGGTAAGAGAAATGATGCATTCTTGTGTTGCAGTACATGCGGTACTGAGCACCAGTGCAGATGTATGTGTCGTTATCAAGCTTACAGCCCAAAAGTGGACTAACTGCTGCTCTTGATTCAGCGGCAGTGGTGGATATTAAACCTGAGGACGAGAAAGATGTGATTAAAGTCAGAATATGCAATAGCAGGTGAATTTATATCCAGCATATTTAGCACAATTAATTAAATTTGAAACACAAGTTTACACTGTTGGCAGGCTCTGTGAACTACTGTTCATTTTTTTCTGATGTATTGTATTCATCCTTTAAAGGTGCCCTAGAATGTTCTTTCACAAGATGTAATATAAGTCTAAGGTGTCCCCTGAATGTGTCTGTGAAGTTTCAGCTCAAAATACCCTCTAGATTTTTTTTAAATAAATTTTTTTAACTGCCTATTTTGGGGCATCAACTATGTGCCGATTCAGGCTGCAGCCCCTTTAAATGTCGCGCTCCCTGCCCCCCGAGCTCTCAACTATAAAACAGTGCATAAACAAAGTTCACACAGCTAATATATAACCCTCAAATGGATCTTTACAAGATGTTCGTCATGCATGCTGCATGCATGCATCAGATCATGTGAGCATAGTATTTATTTGGATGTTTACATTTGATTCAGAATGAGTTTGAGGCTATGCTCTGTGGCTAAAGCTAACATTACACACTGTTGGAGAGATTTATAAATAATGAAGTTGTGTTTATGAATTATACAGACTACAAGTGTTTAAAAATGAAAATAGCGACGGCTCTTGTCTCCGTGAATACAGTAATAAACGATGGTAACTTTAACCACATTTAACAGTACATTAGCAACATGCTAATGAAACATTTAGAAAGATAATTTACAAATATCACTAAAAATATCATGATATCATGGATCATGTCAGTTATTATTGCTCCATCTGCCATTTTTTGCTATTGTTCTTGCTTGCTTACCTAGTCTGATGATTCAGCTGTGCACAGCTCCAGACATTAATACTGGCTGCCCTTGTGTAATGCCTTGATCATGGGCTGATATATGCAAATATTGGGGGCGTACATATTAATGACCCCGACTGTTACGTAACAGTCTATTAAGCAAATGAGATTTACATAAGAAGGAGGAAACAATGGAGTTTGAAACTCAATGTATGTCTTTTCCATGTACTGAACTCTTGTTATTCAACTATGCCAAGGTAAATTCAATTTTTGATTCTAGGGCACCTTTAAAATGTATGTCATATTTTCTAAATTTGTAGTGTTTTTGCTTTTTTATAAAAAAGTTTATTTATTCTTTGGCAATTTATGATAGTCACAATCCAATTCTAAAGGCATATTCATTCATGAAAAATTCACAAATCCCATTGTAGTTTCTCCCACCAGCCTATAACTCTGAGGCTTGTATGCATCCGGATGTGATATTAACTGGTCTGTTACAGGCAAACTCACACTACAGAACTATGAGACTATATGAATCGCCATGGTGCTCACACTACACAACAAGTTTTCTTGTCGACTGTCATCTTCTTGTCTTAGCAGCGCTAACGCTTCACATCACAATGTCGATAAGGTACACAAACTGCAAGATCTTTGGCCAAGCAGAAACCCTGCCAACAATGAAAAAAAAGTCTCTCACACAAAATCATGTAAGACATTACATGAGAGCTGCTGCCCAAGTCATCTGTGCAGAAAATAAGATGGGACAAAAAAGAAAAATTTGTGCAGAAATATACGTGGGCTGGATGTTCATGTCTGTTCAGCAAAAACTAATGGTAAATAAAATATCATAATGTTAAGTATTGTCACATATTCTGTCACCTGCTGCTTCCTCTCACTCCCCACCAGAGGTCTCCATTTCACCATTAAGACTTTTCCATTGCATACATGCAGTCACTTCACTCTGGACTACATTTCCCACAATCCCTCAGCTAGGCACTGATCACATTCACACCTGTTTCCCATCAGGTTCCCTTTATAAGCTACACTCACACACACTTGCCTTGCCTTGTCTTGGTTTTTTGACCCTGGACTGTTTTTCTTGTTTGATGATCGTTTGCTGCCTACCTTGACCATTGCCTGTGATTTGGATTGCTCTTTTGCCTTGCCCTCTTGTATCTGTTTGCTGGTGTTTGACCGCCGCCTGTATGACTTCGTTCATTTTAATAAAAGCTTGCATTTGGATCTACCACCCTGTTGTCTCAATTCCAAACATCACAAGTATAGAGCAAAGACCACTTTTTTACATTTTAAATATATATTTCTTGTTACTTTTTTGTTTTTGCTTTTTTTGTCACGTTGCTGACATACTCATTTTTGACAAGAATCAGTGACCGCAACAAGCTATTTGGCCACGATACAGGGGTTTTGTCACAGACCCTTTGAAATTTCTCTGCGACAGCAAAATCCAGTCAAAAGTCATGTAGTTTGAGCCTGCATTAAGCTGTGTGCTTACATAGACAACAGTGTAGAGTTTTGACAGTGATTAAAGGATTAGTTCACTTTCAAATTAAAATTTCTTGATAATTTACTCACCCCCATGTCATCCAAGATGTTCATGTCCTTCTTTCTTCAGTCGAAAAGAAATTAAGGTTTTTAATGAAAACATTCCAGGATTTTTCTCCATATAATGGACTTCAATGGGCACCAAACGGTTGAAGGTCAAAATTACAGTTTCAGTGCAGCTTCAAAGCGTTCTACACGATCCCAGACGAGGAATAAGGGTCTTATCTAGAGAAACCATCGCTCATTTTCTAAATTTTTTTTTTTTAAATTATACATTTTAACCATAAATGCTCATCTTGAACTAGCTCTCTTCTTCTTCTCCATTAGAATTCCAGCAGTGTAGACACTGCTAAGTGTATTACTGCCCTCCACAGGTCAAAGTTTGAACTAATTTGTCATATACAATATTCTAGCGCAAGTATATAACAATTAGTTCAAACTTTGACCTGTGGAGGGCAGTAATATACTTAGCAGTGTCTACACTGCCAGAATTCTAATGGAGAACAAGAAGAGAGCTAGTTCAAGATGAGCATTTATGGTTAAAATGTATAAAATTTTAAATGTTTTTTAGAAAATGAGTGATGGTTTCTCTAGATAAGATCCTTATTTCTCATTTGGGATTGTGTAGAACGCTTTGAAGCTGCACTGAAACTGTAATTTCAACCTTCAACCGTTTGGGCTCCATTCAAGTCCACTATATGGAGAAAAATCCTGGAATGTTTTCATCAAAAAACTTAATTTCTTTTCGACTGAAGAAAGAAGGACATGGACATCTGGGATGAAATGGGGGTGAGTAAATTATCAGGAAATTTTAATTTGAAAGTGAACTAATCCTTTAAATACTGAGAAATGAATGTACTCAATTGTATAAAAAAGTAATACAGTTTGCAGCATCAACAGAAAATTGTTTTAAGCACTTACATTTACAGAGGATAATCAACAGTGACCATACGACAGCTGGCATGAAAACAAAGACAAATATTACAATGTTTAATGTTTTTTTTTTTTTTTTTCCCCAAGACTGTTAAGACTGTTTACACAAATCTGTTTTTTTTTTTTTTTTTTTTTCTTCTTTGAAATCAGATATTTAGGACTGACTGTTAGACACTTAAGTTTCAAATGATCAACGTCTGTTCAGACAGTTTTGTAAATATCTGGTGTTATAATAATGACTCAAACATCAGCACAATGCCATGAGTTATCTTATCAAACAGATTGAGTATTTTTTGCTGTTTATGAAATGAATTCATGTCAAACTTTTGCTGACTCTCTGAACAAAGTGAAACATGTTAAAATCGAACACTTTCTTTCTTCAAAACCTAAACACAGATTAAACATTTACATCATGTACTCATACACTGTAAAAATAAGTCTGTTTAACTTAACTTTGAGTTATCTTTTTACATTGTCAAGTTGTATTTACTTCAAATTTTAAGTGTTTTTCAACTTGATAAATTTAGTTTTTTGAACTAATAAAATTTAGTTGGAATAATTTTATGAAAGTAAAGTGAACTTCTTTTTAAAGTGTTCAAACCACAGCTCATGTTCATTTAATCTAATGTGGCTTGTTTTAATAATTAAACCAAATAAATAATTATTTTATTTAAATTGTTCTTCTATGTCAGTTGTAAATGATTATTTTATTTCAATTGTTTGGTATTGAAAACTATTGAACTGTAAGTTCAAATAACTAAAATTGTCAAGCTGAAAGTACTTAATATTCTAAGTAATTAAAACCTAAATAAGTCAGTGGAAATTAGTACCACAAAAAGTTAAGTTGAGTGAACAAAAAACATATTTTACAGGGAATGTTAAAAAAGAAAGTTCACCTTACTTTCATAAAGTTAATCCAACTAAGCTTTAGAAGTTCAAACAACATTAAATTTGACAAGTTGAACATACTTAATATTTTATGTAAATACAACTTAACTGTATAATGAAATTACTCCAAATGATTCCAATTTCAAAAAAATTGAAATATGCGCTATGATTATATAAGTCTCATATTTAAGGTCTAAATAACGACATTCTCATCTAAAAAAAACTATAAAAACTACATTCCATTAAACAACATCAGTAGTATCTGTAAAAATATGGTGGACTTTCTTGCCTGCCATGACACTCACTGAAAGCAGAGTGATTCAAATGGTGAAACGATTCCCATGGTGATACAGGTACAATATTGCATGGCTGGAAGAACCTCTAAGCCAATCCTCTAAGCCAATATATATAGTATATAGTTAAGTTATATTTCTTAAATTTTACAGGGTGTACACTTACAGTCCAAATTAAATGACAAAACATGTCATTGTTAGTGTTCTCCACTCTTTTCTCAGAATTCCAGAAGGGCCAAACATTTCAGCAAAATTGGGTTACAAATAAAATATCAAATATACAGAATATGTATGAAAACACGGGCCATGTAAACATTAAATTGATTATGGGATGATCAGGATCCTGACCAAGGTGAATTTTATTTTAATTTTTTTTAATTTTTACTACTGTAAGAGACACAAGGTGGCGCCATTTAACAATTTTATTTTTGTGAAAAGAGAAACATCTTTGGTTTTGTTTATAGTTTATGAATTATTTTAGCCAACGCTTAATCAAATGTAATTTAATTTGCAGTCAGTAACCTATTGAAATATGCAATATGATTCAGGAAACAGGAAAAGAAACAAACTTACTTTTAAAAAACAATGAACACCATTATGGAATCTGAAAGTCCACTGTGTTTATTAATTATTCAAGAAGCCAGATCAGGCATTGATTTTCTGAAAGAAATTTAGAGACAAAACAAAAATGAGTTGTGGTGGAGGAGTATGTAACAAGGTGCGAGGGTGTAACACTGTCAATTTAACCTATTATAGTGCCCCTATTATTCCTTTAAAGTTCCTAATATTATTTTGGGAGTCTCCTAAAACAGGTTTGCATGCATACAAGGTCAAAAAATACTTTTGTTTTCTCATAATATACATTTAATTTCACTTCAGTTCTCTATGTTTTGTAAATGATTTGTTAGAAGCAGTTCAAAGAATCAGTCTCTCTAAAACCCCCCTTTCCGTGAGCCTACACTGCTCTGATTGGTCAGATATCTCAATCCTTTGTGATTGGTCTACTGCATGCACTGCACGCCCATTGCTATAATTGAATGACAGCTACCAAACAGCTACCAGCTAGCAATACATTGTATACAATATATGGACAGAAAAGATTGCATCGATTTTACCATATCAATTCGAGCCTGAGTCCGACAATGAAACATCTGAAGTAGTCGATCAACTAGAAACTGATTTGCAATCACGACTGGAGTATGACGTTTCTCTATGGTATACTATATCGTCTGTTTCTATATTGAGAAAAATCCTGGAATGTTTTCATCAAAAACCTTAATTTCTTTTTGACTGAAGAAAGAAAGACATGAATATCTTGGATGACATGGACATGGGGGTGAGTAAATTATCAGGAAATTTCAGTTTTGTTTTCATTTAGCACTAAAAGATTGTGTTTTAACCATATTTGTAGTTGATTTAGAAAAGATAAAGCAACGGTTTTGAAGAATCTTTTTTTCATGTTGCAAATGAAGATATAACTGAGTGTTGCCAGCATAAAGATGAAATAAACACTCAATGTTTCTTAAAAATACAATCCATGGGCAACAAATAATGAAAATAAAACTGGAGCAAGAATTGATCCCTGGGGTAAACCACAAGAAAAAGGACATGGAAGGAGATATTGACCGACAGAGACATTGAACCTTCTGTTTGTTAAAAAAAAAAAAAAGAGAACAAAACAGTGACACACAGTCCAACACAACCCTCCAATATTGTGGTCGACCATGTCAGAAGCAGAGCTTAAATCTAAAAACACCAAAGCAGGAAATGCTTTTTCCATAAATACTGTGAAACATATCAAATACAGCTATTAATGACAAAACTGCAAAAATAGATAGATTGATTGACTAAAGCATCTCATTTAAGCATGTAAAGAGGGACTCACCTGATACGAGTTCACATGAAGTGATCTTCACTCAACGAGACTGACTGCATGTAAATATTTGTGTCAGAAGTTTAAATGACAGTTAGATGTTTATCTGATGACGAAGCAAACATATTTATATAATTTGTTTTCCCTTCCTGCTAAAATTCAAATTTA
The DNA here is from genome assembly GCA_028476615.1 of Culter alburnus. NCBI lineage: Eukaryota > Metazoa > Chordata > Actinopteri > Cypriniformes > Xenocyprididae > Culter > Culter alburnus. The sequence continues at coordinate 94,467 of JAOTNS010003760.1, forward strand.
CATTCAAATGTATACACCAACACAGAAAACACACAAAGATGCATTAACAAAAAAACGTTGCAAAGGTCACTTTTCTTAAAGCATATTTTTAGAAGATTTTTTCCTCATTATCATCTTTATTCTTTATTCTTAGACCTTTATATCATCTTAGACCTTCGTATTTGCCATTAGGCATATTTTCAGTTTTGTGCTCAAAAATGGGTTTGCAAAAACATCAACAGCTTCACATTCACCAAGTGACCAAACTGCTCTTCATTACAAACTTCACCATAGTAAAATCATTGTAAAATCTTGTTTGCAACAAATATTCGCTCTTAGTTTATACAAATATTATCTTATTAAGGATAATAATTCAGAGAGCTCAAAGAAGAGCATAAACCATTCAACCAACTGAAACAGGGCTGAAACTTTATTACATATACGTATATAAAACAAATTGATCTCTCAAATCTTGAAGAGTTTAAATCAGGCTTCCTAAACACACTACAACATGAAGCTCTTGTTGTCAGTGATTGGATTTTTTAATTTTAACACGAATAACCACTTGATGGCCAATTTTTAATGTCATACACGTTTTGAATGACAAAAGGGTGAGTGAATGCTGACAGAATTTTAATTTTTGGTAAAATAGTCCCTTTAATCTGACAACAGGTTTTGAAAGAAAGAACCGTGGTGTCATAATAAATAATACAATGAAGGAGAATACACTGGAACAGGCTTCAGTTATTAATACTAGCAGAACACAGAGAAACACAACCAAACTCATTTGTAAATGAAGACAGAGACTGAGGACACACTAGACGATTTTCAAATCTTAACAGATTTTAAAACGGTGGGAGACCACAGACATAACGATAGTTTTAATTGATTTTTTAGCATTAGAATTTAAATGAACACACCTGTTGAATACAGGAACGTTTTCACAGTGAGATGAGAGATCTCACTGAGACTCGTGAGATCAAACGTGACTTTAGAAGAAAAACAAATGCAATCGACAATCAACGTTGTCAGCAGGCTCTCCTGGAGCCTGTTCTGTTTATTTGATATTTACGATTTGAGATTGGGGGTGCTCCGTCTCGATCGGGAGTAGTTAAATAATCATAATGACACCACACAATAGAGGATGTTTGCGACAAGCCTCGTATCGGGCCGTCAAATGACAAGTATACAACTTTGATTAGAAAAATACAATAATCTGTGTTTCATCTCATTAATTTACATGTTGTATCACAGATGCAAATCCAACCCGCACACACACATTACTGTTTTAGAGGTTTGCCCTAAAGAGGTTTTGGTTCTGTAGCATCACAGCGGCAGTGAGGTAACGAGAGAGCATTTAAGTCAAGTGCAGAAAGGTTGTCAGATCATGTCATGCATTTTAAAAGTACTTTTAAACTAGATAAAAGTACTTTGTACATCCAGAGATAGGAAGGCGTGCCTTAATTTTAACAGTTGAACACATTATAATCACTGACACTGTCTCACAAAGTTGTGTTATATTAATCAGTGAACTGAATCTATTATTTACATAATGTCTATATTTTGCTAAGCCGGGTGCACACTGTGCGATTTATAACAGTCCTTTACAATTGTTACTTGTCAGACTGTACGTTCATGATCCTCATGTCACACTGTGGGATCTCAGCTGTCATTAATGTCAGACTGTACGACATGTTAAAAACGGACGTGTGCATGAAAACCTGTCTGGAGTTTTACATCGTCATCATCATACACGTTTGATGACTGTGAGCTGCATTACACGCGGGACTGTGGTGTGGCTAACAAAGACATTTCTAGCATTAATTTAGATCACGGCTTGTCTTGAAAAGCGAATTTGACGTTTGGCCTAGGAGAAGTCACACTGCAGGACCGTGCGGCAAATCTTCTGACACGGTCATTAACCGGCTGTCGGTGAACATGTCAAACTAGATATCAAAGACTACAGACTTTTTGCTTAGGATTATAGGAATCTTTTAGGATTCTCAAAAGTTGTCTCAGACGACCAAATCATGGCCAAAGTCGCACAGTGTGCACCTGGCTTTAAAAATTATTTGCTAGAACTCAGCACTGGACAAAAATTTGAGCGGTGAGTGAATTCTAACTTAAAACACATATGATTGGCCATTGCATTCAAGACATCAACAAACATGTCAGTGTTTGGCTACATTGCTCACTGCTGAGAAGGTACGCGCTGAGTAGTTGCCAAACACTTTTTCACTAATATATGCTATTATTATTATGAAGAAAACAGATCCTAGATCAGCAGTTCGGGGCAGCTTTTCCCTCTAAAAGCAATCAGAAGCAGCAGCAGGCATTGGTTTGAGACTTTAGCTGTTGAGCCTCTTAAAGTTTGTTACTTTTTGTTACTTTGTTTCATCTGTGAAAGTTCAGCGTTCAGATTTTTGAGAGTTGAGTTCAGTTTGATGTTGATGTTGATGAAGAGAATCGTGTTTAACTGAAAAGTAGAAAATGAATACTTAATCACCTTGTTTTCCCTTTAATATAAATTAAAATAATGAGAATTAAGGAATGTGTTTACCGCTAATATGACACAAACAGGACCCAGAAAACTCCAGATGAAATCTTTATCCCTTTTAATCCAGCAGCTGTTTAGAGGAAAACACATTATAATTACTGCATATATTTTTCAGAAATACTATTTCAGGTTTTAAGTTTTTAAATCTTTTTAAATTATGTATGTGCTGATACAGTGTATGTAAAGAATGCATTTATATCAGATGGCAGAAATGTCAAGAAATGTTATCTTCTGGCCAACAAATGAACACTGTCTGATTATGATTCAGGTGGCATCACAAATCAGGAGTCAGATTGGGATCAGAGCTAATCTTGAAGCATTCAAAATACTTCATCCAGCTCCATTTGTTTGAAGATCGATTCATCACGTCAGTATGGATGTCACATACCTCCGAGCTGTTATAAATGTCACAAAAGCACCAGGCTGTTTTATTTCCTGCTAATCAAATTACTTTCAAACAACAACTCACTGTTCGCTGCCGTAGCCTTCAGGAACCATCACAACAGACGTGGCCACCACAACCAGAGCAACTGGTGCAATACTTTTGGTGCATTCTATACTTATTTTGAGAAATATGCTTAATACACTTTATCTTAAAGCATAAAGACAGAACACATGGCAAGATGATATACTTATTAAACCAACATGAATACAAAGGTCACGTCTAACTTGGCACATTTGCTTTGTTTGAACTAGACTTTTAAAAGATTTCTCCAAAAGCTGCTCTTCATTAAAAGAAGTCAAATGTCAATATTTGTGCCCAGTGTGAATAGTTTCATAGGATCCTATTGTTACTATATTGTAAAATCTTGTTTGCAGAAAATACTTGATCAAGTTTTAAAAGGCCCAGAGTCTAAGTTCATCTATGATCCTAGTAGCCATCTTGTATATTATTTGAACTGTTATGATTTGAGTGTGAATTTCCATTATTCAAAGTGAACAGTTGAATGTATTACTTTCACACAACATTTATGTCCATTTTGGAGCGTAAAACCTTTGAACCCTGTTGATTTTCACCATGGTTTGGAGAAACACCTTATCTCTTTATTTCCATTCTGCTGTGACGAGATAAACACAGATCTGCCTGCTATTTTACATCTTGCATTAATGATGCAAATCCACCAAGGAGTAGATGAATGCCTGACGTCATCTGAGCTAATATTTAATCATTTCAGTTTATTTGTTGCTGATGTAGCTAATGAGAATCCCCAAAATCATCCCTTATATTTTGAGAAAAGACTTGTTTATGATTGATAATTATAGTTTTTCAGGTCTGGTCTGGTCTGAGACTCCACCATAAAGACTGCAGGAGGAAGATGCAGAACGCCTAAACTACATCAAATTGTTTCCTGTAATGAAGTGAATTTGTTCCAAATAAATTGCAAGTAAATGATCATGCAATACATAAGCAATAATCTCATAATCTCTGGTTAGTTTATATAATTTATATTAAATGAACTCATGCACTCAAATCTCATTGTATTTTAACATTTTTGTAGGTTTATTTTTTGTGTGTGTGTGCGTGTAAAAACATTTAGGGTCTCATTGTGGTGAAATTACTATTAAGAATACATCATCCCTTAGTTACTCTTTAACTATGCTTGTCAAAGTATGTAAAGCTGTTTCTAAACGTAGATATTTTCATACCTGTAAACAATGCCATTTTGAGTCTGTGATATTTCAGTCAATGTGAATATTTCTTGTGGATGAATGAACATGTCTATGATTAAAACTTTATTATATGATAATATTATCATCATCATATTACGATATGAAGATGCAAAAGCCGCTAAACATCTCTGTCAAAAATGAGATAATGACATTGACGAATGCTTACGGCACGTAGTACACGTTCAACAAATCACGGCAGCGTCTTCAGAAATATCCAAAAGCCTCTAGACGCCACTTCCCTTTGGCATATGAGAATCAATCAGAAGGCGCGAATGATTCCGAGCGATTTCAATACGGCGCGCTGTTTTTTTAGAGTCAGATCAGATTGAGATTTTAAAATAAAATGGAGTACGATGAAGGATCAACTAATGTTGAATGGCAGAAGAAAACGCCTGTCATAATAGCCTACAGTGAAAATGACTAATTGTATCATGCACTCATAACAGTAGTGCCGTTACTTTGAAGGAATCGGATTATCAAACAACAGATCATTTCGCCAAAGACAAAGTCAAACAAGATGCTATTCTTCTGTCTCATTGGAGGAGGCAAAAGTGGAGGCTGTATAGAAGAGACGTGTTAGATCCCTGTGTAAGAGGTTGTCTACTGTTTAGTTTTTAAGTGATAAGTGCTCTCATCTTTTTCAGGGTTTTTAGTTGCATCTTTAGTGATTTTCAACTATTTACCATGTCTTGTCCCAAACAGGTGGATTTAGAGGTTTTTGCATGGATTTAGCTGGTTTTGACGCAAAAGAAAATCTAACTTGTTAAAAACCAAAATAGAGTGACATTTTGAAAAAAGTTATTTTATTCATAGAACTTGATCTGGTAACTCTTTTAAAGAAAAGAAGTCTGATGGATTTAGAGAAAATAATCTCTGAACATATGAATATATGGTGAAACATCTGTTGTAAAAAGTGGATATGGAGACTCATTAAGCTTACATAATGATTAATATCAATATGCAAAAAAATTACATTTACTGTCTTCGTCACAGGTAACTAAAGGATTATAGTGAACAAGAAACACAATCACTTTAGGGGTCTCAAGTTAAATAAATCACACACAGGTCTAAAAGAATGAGGCAACAAACCCTCCACCAAGAAAATAATAGTAAAGAAAGTTCAAAGATTTACATCAAAATTAATGACAGCTATAAAATAAGACCAGTATACATTAGGATAATTTACAGGCAGAAGCTGAGACTGGTGTTAAGCGTTGATTCTGTAGTAGTGGTAATTGACTGTATGATAATGGTGCTTCATTCATTTCCTGAATATGGATGCTGTAGTCCTCAACATTTTTTCTGGACACTTTTGATGCTGTTGGGTTTGAGTCCACAGCAAAGACATCTGAAGCACCTCCTGTACTGCTGTCTGACCTGAACAAGAATGAGATGAGAGTTGCATTTTCAGAAGTAAATGATGCTTTTCTTTTCTTTCTTATACTGTTTCTGGAGAGAGTGAAACGGTTTCCATATGGAGCAGGATCATAAAATGACTGAACTAATTGCTGAGGACAAAAAGTCTTGAGAAAGCCGGGCTTAAAAGTTTAATTTTTGACAGTTAAATAGTTTTTTGAATAATTTTGAATAGTTTTGCTCATTTGAACAGGATGAAAATGGAAGAATTATTTATTTAATTAGTATTTTCATGGAGAAAATGATAATGTTAGCATGAGATGTCCATAAAGATGTCAGTTTTTTTTTTTCAAAATTGTATAAAAATGTATATTTACAGAGAAAATGCAGTAAAATTCAACAATAATTATACTTTTTTTTTTTTAAATAAAACTGCTAAATGTCCTTAAAAATATAAATTCAGACCACTGAACAAACAGGCGTCCTTCCTTAAATAAAGGTAAAAGTCATTAAGTTTAACCTGAGATGTCCACAAATATACATAAATGTAATTGTGATGATTGAGCATTATTGAAGACAGCTGATGACAACAAGCAGAATTTCTGAAGGAAAGAGAAACACAAGAACTACAGCTGACTTCAGCCACAGCTTTTGATGAAATCAACTGAAGATAAAAGACATTAAATCCCTGAAGATCTCAGCAGAGGAGGATTAAACAACTCCACAAACAACATTAACAGCTTCACTTATTACTAACCAGATTGACTTTATTTCCGTCATACCAGATATGGGATACAAACTATTGAGAATTAACAGAGGTTTAGATGTTGGTGATTTATTGTTTTGTTTGAAGTCACCATTATATAGATTAGTGTTTGTTTTAGTTGGGCTCTTGACCCTGGGCTTTTGAATATTAGTTTTTCTCTGGCTGTTGTAACTGTGTCTTAAAAATACATTTTGTATGGCAAAAAAGTAGCTGAAGTAAAATGTGATCAGATGAATTTGGGCATTTAAATTTAAAATCATTGACCTGATTCACTGATCTCATTTAAGAATCTAATCTCCAATATATTGGAAATGTTTTACATTTTGATGATGAGATCCATCAGTGTTAGTGAAAAATATGAAGGATTTAAAAAATAGTTCATCCTCAAAACATTTTGAACTACTGCTTCATTGTTTTCAACTACTGCTAGCATGTTTTGTGATTTTCAGAATGGATAGGTTAATCTTTTTTTTTTGTTTCTTGTCATATTGTTGAGATTCATACATTGATTCTTAATGTCTCTGTGTGTCTAAATTGCACAGTAGTTCAAAGCTTTTTTGTGAATGATGTTAAAACCCTTCTTTACTGATAACTCAGCTTTGCTTGATCTTCTGCTGTAGTTTCACTGTGATGGTAATGTAGAATTAAGGTGTAGTAGAAATATAACACACTTTTGATTGTACACTGGATCAAAACATAACCAGCAACACCTAATCACATTTTCTCTTAGCTTTTTTACCACAACAAATGTGTCTTTAAAAACATGGTTACAGCAACCAACGATTAACTAATGTTAAAAAGTCAAAAGCCTAGAGTCCAACTAAAACAAACACTGTTCTCCAAAATGGTGACAAATGAAACAATAAATCATCAACATCTAAACTTCTGTTAATTCTTAGTAAGAACTTTTGTAGACGTGTGACAGAAATTAAGTCAATCTGGTTAGTAATAAGTGAAGCACCACCAGCACTGCACATTTTGTATGTCTCCCCCATCTAGCACACCTCTTTCAACTCATGAGCTCATTAGTAGAGACTGCAAGACATGAAATGGGAATGCCAGATATAGAGAGACATACAAAATGTGCAGGGCTGGTGGAACTCCAGGACAGGTTACAGAACCACTGCAATAAGAGAACTGTAAAATTATCATTAAACTGCTGTCCCCTCTGCTGCCAGTATTTCACTGTTTGCAATTTATGGATGTTATTGTAGTTTATGGTCAGCTTGCCTTTTTCTTATTGCAGTCTAAACATGTTACTTCAGTTGATGGTCTTTGACAGTTTTTTTTTTTCCATCAATGGTAAACGTTTGGTACCCTGTGCTACCATGCATTTTTTTTTTTTTTTTACAGTGTGGAATATAGTAGTACATTGAGTGATGTCTGACCTCATTATTAAGGACACAATAGACAGGAAGATGAAGGTTCCCTGCTGAGAGTTCAAGATCAGGAAGAGATCTCCAGCTCCTTACTGCCATTAGTGAAGAAACCCAGAATCCAGGAGCAACCAAGAACCACAAACTGAGCCAGTGTTTTAAATGTCATAGTCCTGCAGAGAGGGAAAAAAGAGAGAGTTAATGTGTCTTTATTGACTACATTAGTGTTGTCACGGTACCAAAATTCCAGTAGTCGGTACCGATACCATGAAAATTTTATTGTTCTCGGTACCAATTTCGGTACCACAGCAAAATCTGCTGGAACTATTTTACTATTTTATATAGCCTATTTTAAAAACATTAAATATGACTTGGCATGTGTGTATGTTTGTGTGTGTATGTATAGGCTACCTCAATGAAATAAATTTTGAAAAAATAAATAAATGCTCAAATATCCATTTTGTACTGTTGAAAAAAAAAAAAAACAGCATATGCTGGTAAGGTAGGTTTTGAAGCTGGTATGCTGGTTTGAGCTGGTTTATGCTGGTCATGTGCTGGTCCATGCTGGTCCTATGCTGGTCCAAACCAGCTCAAACCAGCTTCAAAACCTATTTTACCAGCATATGCTGTTTTTTTAAACAGAGGTAACAGGCGTGCGTGTTTATTTTAGCGATTTCGTCAGTGAACAACCACTACAGCCTATAAAACTATGAAATAAATATCGGTAAATAATGGTAACCTAAATAATAAGAGAGTTCATTTTTATTTATATATTTTTATTTCCACACAAAGACGCGTCATAGGCTATAGCCAAAGTCCCGTTATTATAGTCTTTGATATAGCCTGCTCTGCACTTTGAGAGGGATGTGGACACGAGCAGGAAAGAGACCATTTCTCTTTAATAATATCTTCATGTTTTCTCCTGATGTTACGAGCAACTGACACTTGTTGTAAATGGTCTGAAGAGCGAGTTTTATCCTCTGCAGGGGCAAGCATTCAGGCTATGTTTGATTTAGCGCTGCCAGAGAAAATGAAAGTAAAAATCACTGGCGTGTGAAACGCGCTAAACAAATAAACTTGACGCGCTTTATAAAGTCTAATAACAAGCACAAACTGTGTTAAATAGAAATTGATGTGCAAGCAAAAAGGTTTCTGTCCTACGGTGTTTTTTCTACTTTACCACAGTAAAGAATGCGAATATAATAGGCCTAAATGCGAACGAAAGAAACGTTATAATCCCTGCGTAGGGTGACGTCCCGAAAGTGAAGAATTTGGCGTCCCGAAGAAAATCTTGAGTAGTTAATAGTCTGCCGTCCTGCATAGGTTCTAGAGATTTAGAAATTCTAAGGTGATTCTGGGTTATAAGCTCGTTAGGGGGCACTGTTCTTACAACAGTTTTGGTTCCTAATTGTTGAACAGGTTTGAGGTACGTAGTGAAATTTGGGCAGAGATTCCACAGTGGAATGGAATATTGTTAAATTCTCTGATAATCAGGGGCACTTTCAAGCTCAAACCGGTGCGCAACGTTTTGCTACGTTTTCCGGGTTGAACGACATGTTTCCTGGAAACGGTCTGCAACGGTGTGCAACGGGTTTGAGATACGTTTTCTCTTGTTTGGTGGGTGTGTCAGAAATGATCAGCCCAATCAGTGGCAAGATGTATATAAACCGCGCGGTATTAAAAAGACAGCTCGCACTACATGTTGTTCTGTTCTTTAATAGTAGAGCAATAAACAATGCATATTACTTGGTTTGTTTCATCTGTGAAACTTCAGCGTTCAGTTTTTTGAGAGTTGAGTTCAGATTGATGAAGATGTTGATGAAGAGAATGTTCAACTGCAGAAAAAAGAAAAAAAAAAAATTATCACAGTTTTCTTTACTTCAACAGCCCATGTGAAAATGTCTGTAACTGTCGCCTTGGCTTGCTTAGTTGGGACACTTGATATTTGATATTCAACAGTGTTTTGATCTTTTGACACCATTGTATGCGAACTGAACTGAGCTGGATGATTGAAGCTTGATTCTTACAATGGAATGATTCAATACTGAATTTACTTAAGATGGATACTGACAATATTTACTTTAAGAGCTCTGCAGACAAAAGTATATACCAGTTATCACTGTAAAGCTGCTTTGACAAAATCTGCATTGTTAAAAGCGCTATATAAATAAAGGGGACTTGACTGGAACTTACTGCTAGTATGACACAAACAGGACCCAGAAAACTCCAGATAAAACCTTTATCCATTTTAATCCAGCAGCTGTTTAGAGGAAAACACAATATCAAAACTGTATTAATCAGTCCGAAAATTATTTCAGTTGCTGACTGTTGAAATACTACTAATTAAGTGTAAAAAATTACAAATGCATTTTAATCTTCTGGTTTTGATAAAAACATAATAAATTTTCAGAGAGCAGCATTGTTCCAAAAGACCTGTGAGTTGTCAGTCATAAACTAAAATCTTTATTTCATCTAATCCAAAGAGTAGAAAAAAGAACAAAAAAAAAAACTCACTGTTCGCTGCCGTAGCCTTCAGGAAGCAGCCCGACAGACACGGCCACCACAACCAGAGCAATCGTATATCCAATCACACACAGGTATCCAGTGCTAAGCACCGCCTCTTTTTTGGAGCTGATCTGTGATAGGTTCTTCACACAGATGAAGAGCAGCACAGCTTCAATGAACATCCACACAAAGCCGGAGAGAAAGAGGAAGTGCAGCACACCTGATATCACGGCACACAACCTGGAGACCAAGAGAGACGGTTATGATGATTCTCAGTGAGGCTGTGCTGAGCTGTAGGGCTCCTTCATCATTCTCACCTGATGAGGGCGTATGTGGTTCAGGAACTGTTGTGTGAGCAGGAACAGAAGGTGAGCCAGCAGAAGACTGATGCAGATGTTGATTCGAGCCACATTATTCACTCCAGGACTCCACTGACAAAGGGCAAAGGTCAACAGGGCCAAACTGAAGAACACCAGCCCCACGATCACACACACCAAATTCAACAGATCCAGCAGTGAATCGTTCTGAGAAAACATCAAAACAAGAATGTGTGAGACAAATTCAGTGACTTTTCCAGCTGTCCAAACTAACACTTCTGAGCACATCAAGAGCTTCATTTACTTAGACCCTAATAATCTGTTTGTAGTACCATAGTTGGAATAAAAAGTCACATGCAACCACATCAATCAGAATGAATTGTACAAATTTAAATTTCATTTAGATTGTAAGTGGTTTAAACCTTTTCTAATTTGTTCAATAGGACAGGACTTAGATTAAGCCAGGATAGTTAAATTAGGACATTTAAGTAGCTTTTATAATACGTGTCTTAAAAAAAAAAAAAAAAAAAAAAGGTCAAACATGCATTTTAGTCTAGGTCTAGCTTAAACCTTGTCTGTGATACCAGGCTGTAAACTAAACTATTGACTAGTTTGAAAACTGAAACTGTTCTGCTCATGAGCAAAGATGTAGAAATGGCTTAATGGCTTAGTGCTGCAGGACAATGTTGTCCCAACAGTCCTTGCTTCAGACTTATTTGCAGACGTGTTGTTTTGGTAAATTATTTGATAAATGTAAGCAGCACAGCACAAAGCTTTGTGTGCTCATTATCTTCTAATTAGGACCTGTAATAGATACATTTAAGTCTGCTTTTTAAAACAAAGAAAAGAAGCGATGGTAGAAGGATGGTTAGTGCCAACAGTGGGAAACTAATCAGTATATTCAAACAGTGAGCACATCACAAGTTAAATTCCAATTCGAAGCTTTTAACATATTAAAATGCACCTCAACCCAATCACTTTATTTAGTTCTAGTAAACATTATGTTCAGATTCATCAATCAGAATGATTTCATACCGATTTAAATAAAAGGTCTCCATGTAAACATAGAGTGTTTTTAGCCTTTTGTAAATATGATTAGGGTTAAATTGTGAACTCCTAAATCACCAATAGAAAACTGGCATCTTGATTTCAGTGCATCTAAAATTGTATATCACTGCCCTGTATACTTTAGCCAGATTGAAAATCCACCACACATCCTTAAATTTTATGGCTGCCGCGAATAAACCAATCATGAAAAGTAATCATCAAAATGCGCGTTCATTTAAATGCAATGTGTGGACTTTTTACACGGTCCCTTATGCACCATTTGTCCTATTTCCATTTAGCAATTTTTTTTTTTTTTTATTACCCCAACCTTAAACCTACCCTTAGTTATTTATAATACACTTTATGAGCACATGCGTTCCTGGGATCAAACCCAAGATCGCATGATCACATGATTGCATATTGCAATGCAATACCAATTGAGCTATGCGAAACCTGAAATATGATGCAGATAAAAGGGTCCAATGTAAGACCCGTAGACCTTCGTTCATCTTCGGAAATCCGATGGCTCAGTGAGGCCTGCATAGACAGCAATGGTACTTACTCTCTCAAGATCCATAAAGGAACTAAATGCATATTTAAAACAGTTCATGTTGTCACAGTTCCCTTGTCTCCCGGACTCCATTTCCCATAATCCTCCTGTTTCCACACCTGCACTCACTTCCCTCGTCATCTCCCCTTCATCACGGATCACCTGCACTTGGACTTCCTCATCAGCACTCCCTTTATATTGGACTCACTCCCTTCACTCCCTGTCCTTCTCTGTTAATGTTACCTGGTGTTAACCCTCTGGAGTCTGAGGCTGATTTGGGGCTTGGGGAAGTTTTGGCATGCCCTGACATTTGTGCTTTTTTCAGTTGTTCATAAACATATAAATGACAAAAGTGTCATTACACTGTATTCAGCACAAACTAGGCTACAATAATATGTGAGGAACATGTATGTACATGTTTGTATTTTTGAAGGAATAATGTTTATGCGTGGTTATTGAAAAAACAAAAAAACTTAAGTCACTGAAATAAGCCAAAAAAAGTATATTAAATCTGTGTTCACAAGACTTTTGGGTATTGGAGGTTGTAGACTAGAGTTTTTGCTTCAGAATTATGTAAAAATTATGCTGCCTACTCCTTCATATAAATCAATATATTGATTTAGTTTTTGTAAGACACTTTTTGTCAAGAAACACAGTATGCATGGAGGCGTGAATGATCATGAATAATGGGCCATTTACACCTGAGAAGACAAAAGAATCACATAATAATGACCTGAAATGACTTGCATATTAATGAGGCCTTTCAGTCAGGTAGGCTGTGAAAAAAACCCTCTGTAATAATGTCTCAGCTCATCATAAACAGCAATACTGTGAAATATTATTACAATTTAAAATAATGGTATTCTATTATATTCTTTAAAATATAATGTATTTCTGTGATGCAAAGTGTCTGAACAATTATGTTACCTCTATGGCATTTCATATAGGCTTTTAGCTTAAAAGCATGCACATTTGGAGAAATATTGATGGATTCTTATATATTTATGTCAGTTTTCTATACTGAGAAGTAATATTTATTGTCATCAATATGAGTGCTGGATACTGTGTTTTCAATTCATACTTGCAGCCGGAGGGCGCTCTCTGTGCACATTTAGTCCACAAATTATTCTAAAGAAGAAGAGGACATTTCAGGAATGGTGTTTTTAATTCATACTTGCAGCCGGAGGGGCGCTCTCTGTACACCTTTAGGCCACAAATTCAAACTAACGGCATGTCTTCTACAGATCACTAACCATGGCTTTAACATCCAAGTAAACACTTTTCAAGACAATAAATACACGATTGAGACGATGTATGCATGTATTGCCTCTGAATTTGCGTCTGAATAGCGCTGGCTCCGTGGGTGTGGCCGCATTAGCGGGTAATGAGCTGAATCACAGAGTTCTGACATGGCTCTCTTTTCATACAGATTACATAAACACAGAATGTTTGTTTTCGATTTGACTTGCACGATTTAAAACCTGACATTTCAACATTTCTTTAGACATAAGTGTCATTTTTTTTGTCATTAGTATTCATAAGTTACAGTTCATTTTCTGAGAACTATCAGATTGGACTTCGTTCAGAGGGAGAGGAGAGATCACGCATCATGTTAGTTTTCTTTATTTTACAAAAAGCACAACATTGTGTTTTTACTCTGAGTGTACACAAATAAAAGAAGACATTCTATAGTTTCAATTGATATATTACTTATGTCTCTATGACAAGAAATGACGGAGTATTTTAAGTCTGTTTTGCTGCAATGTGAAAAAAATCCTGCAAAATGCGCCGGCGTGTTTTCAGACCTCAGGGAGTTAAGTGTGCTATATTGTATTATACTCTTGATTTATCATTAAAGCCTATTGTTTGTGGATCTCCGTACTCGCCTCATCTCTCCTGCAACAGCACCCGTAACAGAAGAACGGACCAATACCGCTGGAGATCCATCAAAAAACATGGGTTTGTTTCTCCTCGCCGAGGCTCCCGCTCCTCCCGTGCCTCACACTCCAATATCGGCAGCGGATCGTCTAATTGGGCTCTTTCAGGTTGGACATTCGCTGGAGAGGTATGTGGAGGAGTTCGTAGAGTTAGCTTATCTGACGAATTGGTCAGACGCTTGTTTAAACGCCCTGTTTCTGGGCGGACTGGACGAGAGCACTATCCGGTTTGAAGACCCTGACGATTATGTTTCCTTAATCGATACTATTAATTTAATTTTGTATTTAAATGGCTCCAAATTCGTTGTCGAAGAGGTTCCGGGTTTTGAGTGCTCATCTCGTCCAGTTCCCCCAGAAACACGGGTGGCCTGGCCAGTTCATCAGTCTCCTTCTTCCTCCACATACCCCTCCAGTGAACTTTTCACCTGTATCCTGCCGGACTCACAACCCTCTGAGTCCGGGCGTTCTAAGAGGAGGAAGAGGAAGAAGACCAAGTCCTCTCCTGTCTCCGCTGAGCCCTCTTCAGTCTCCGCTGAGTCCTCTCCAGTCTCGGCCGAACACTCTCCAATCTCCGCAGAGCCCGCTCCAGTTCCTGTGGGGATTTTAATTGTGTACGAGGGGATGGACTGGACCCCTCTTCCAGCCGCCTCCGAGCCAGCAACTCCAGCCCTCTCCGAGTCAATGGCTCCAGCCCTCTCCGAGTCAATGGCACCAGCCCTCTCCGAATCAATGGCTCCAGCCCTCTCTGAGCCCTCTGCTCCAGCCGCCGCCGCTGAGCCAGCCACTCCAGTAGCTGCCAACGAGCCAGCTGCTCCAGTAGCTGCCAACGAGTCCGCTCCAGTCTCAGCCCGCCAAGCCAGTATCTCCAGTCTCAGCCGCCGAGCCAGTATCTCCAGTCTCAGCCGCCGAACCAGTAGCTCTAGCCCTCTCCGAGCCAGCAGCTCCAGCCCTCTCCGCCGAGCAAGCATCTCCAGCCTCCGCCGAGCAAGCATCTCCAGTCTCCGCTGAACAAGCATCTCCTGCCCTCACCGAGCCCGCTCCATGCCTTTCCGAGCCTGCTCCAGTAGCCCACGAGCCCACTCCAACCCGCAAGCCCACTCCTTGCCACGGACCAGTCAAGCCTTCCCTAAACCTCCCCAAGTTCCCTTGTCTCCCGGACTCCATTTCCCATTATCCTCCTGTTTCCACACCTGCACTCACTTCCCTCGTCATCTCCCCTTCATCACGGATCACCTGCACCTGGACTTCCTCATCAGCACTCCCTTTATATTGGACTCACTCCCTTCACTCCCTGTCCGTTCTCTGTTAATGTTACCTGGTGTTAAGTGTGCTATATTGTATTATACTCTTGATTTATCATTAAAGCCTATTGTTTGTGGATCTCCGTACTCGCCTCATCTCTCCTGCAACAGCACCCGTAACACATGTGAGTTCAGTGGTTAATATTATAAACCGATGAGAATACTTTTTGTGCGCCAAAAAAAATAATAAAAAAAATAATGACTTTTTAACAATATAGCGATGAGCCGATATTAAATCACTGCTTTACGAATCAAATCAGTGACGCAGACCATTGGATTTAATCAAAATATCTTTGTTTGTGTTCTGAAGATGAACAAAGTAATAAAGGACATTATTTTCATTTTTGGGTGAACTAACCCTTTAATTTTCTATTTCATGTATGCGTGTTTGTGTGTATGTTTAGATTAGTCATGTGTTCTTGATTTAGTTAAAATTTTGGTTCACATTCATGGGAGTTTGTTTCTGGTCCTTGCTTTAATGATGTGAACACAGTTACATGCTAAGAAAGAGTTATTTTTCTGTGGCCACGAATCAATGCTGAGATGATAAATACTGAGTGTTCGCTGGACGAACAGATTAATTGATTGTAATATTAATTCAGCTACATCAAGTTAATTCTGTTATTTGATCCAAATATTTATAATTAATTATAAAAAGTTAATATTAAATATACATATTTACCTTTTGAGCTAATTTGCTGCAACACCAATTTTCTTTTTAGATCTTTAGAAATCCACTAGAAATCACTGCTCAAAATGCCAGAGTTCAGGTCAATGGATGTGTTTTGCACTGTTGCCGATTCAAGACTGCGTCATAATTATCCATCATCATTAAAATAATGTCACATTTATTGTTACTGTAAAAAATTCGTTATTGTGTGAAATTTTGCATTTGAAAGTTTTGTGTGAGGAGGAAAAAGTTCCCTAAAGGCAGGAACACACCAAGCCGATGCCAACGAACTAGTGGCGACAAAAGCGGACTGCGGGGTTGGCACACCAAACCGACGCTCGACAGCCGATGGCCAAGTAGCACGTCCGTTCTGCGCCTGTGTAAGATGAAATGCCTTTCCGTACCAGCAGGTGGCAGTAGCTGAACAGCCAATCAGAATGATCAGATGGCCCGACGGACCGACGAGCTCCGGTTGTCGGTCCGTCGGGCCGAAAAAAATCAGAAAAATTATATCGAAAAATATATATTAAACAAATAGAAATAATAATAAAAAAATCTTTTATCATATAAAGATAAGAAAAATTTCTATTCCTTACTAATCAACTAGTCTTCTGGTGGATGACTGGTCCACCAAACTTACAAACCATCATAAATCTCACCTCTCTGACATGTTCTTTCAAATCTGGTGGTCTGCTGGTTTGCATGATGAGAGCGAATGTCGACAGATGAACACAGGAACACACAGTGTAGCTGCTGTTGGTCTCTAAAACAGAACAACCATCTACAATCCACTCGCTGATATTCCAGTACACACAGGACAGAGAACCGCTGGGGTCGAACTCCTGCAAAATAAATAAATAAATAAATAAAAACATGCAAGGATTTTTGTCAAGTATTACATTTCTCTGAATTAATCTCTGCATTGGTACACAAATAATTATGAATTCAAAAGTAAAACTTCTCCATATCTACATATCATTAACATTATTGCTGCGTTGAATAAAACAGGGAAGAGCAGAACTAGACATTTAAATTAACTGATCTCAAAGTTTTGGCCCTACAGAACACTTCAGTACATAAATATTCATTTCCATCAATTTTTCTTCTATTTAGTCTAAAAGGTCTATGAAAGTCACTCACTCTGATGTGTTTGAGGGTGAAGTTGACTGGTTTGGTGAGTTTAGTGTTGGTGGTTTTGGGAAGAGTAGCTGAGATCACAGTGGACATCATGGTTTTAACCGTGTCATTTGACGAGTTGAATAATTCTGGTTTCAGTAAAGTTTCCATTGTTGAATAGCACATAATTGCCACAGCAGCTGATTTTGTGTAACAGGGTGAAAAAAGTAAATTTGGTTTAGTGGTAGTATACATGTTTCTATGATTGCGTGGAACCATTTAAGCTTAAAGCACTCATACCAAAAATATCTGACATTGGACATTGTGAAGTCATTTTTTTGGGTTGGGAGGGTCACACATAAAAAGTATTTGTAATTGTTTAGGTCCAGTCAGATTACTGAATAGACATCTGTTAGATTATTGCTCCTGAGGCATGCCTCATCCCAGACCTCTTAATTGGCAATTGAATGAACAATCTCAGCGCTGAGGGAGAGTATAAAGCCTGATTTTTATTTAGCAGGGTCAGAGATTATATAGAAAGTGTACAAGGGGTGTAGTATAGATTTAACCAATGAGAGAGAGAATACATCACATAGCTCATGGTATAGGAATGTGATACATATAGAAAAACAAGTCTAAATATGATCATCTCCCGGTCAGGTACCCATGCCTTCCTGGAGATCCAAGAAGACCCTCTCCCATACTTGCAATACAAAAGTCAGGGACCATCTCCCCATTCGGCCAGGAGCCTCATAGCTTACATGGAAGTTGTTCCAGTACATAAAGAAAACCAGATGTTATAGTATAGACTACAGCTTCAACAGAGGACAAACGACCCTCTGTCTACCTATCTTCAATGCTGAGACCAATACTTTAAACATAAAATCTTTCACTATCAACCTGTCAAGCTGCTAATGATGTTTGTTGTCCAAGTCTAATGCCCACTGGTAAACTTCCTCCTAAAAACGTTATAATAATGTAAGGGCACAATTTAATTTAAACATTTTTAGAATATTTTTATAGAATGTTATAGGAGATGTAAACCTCACTCCCTTGACCTCAAGAGGCACTCTAGTTACATTGGTGCCGTGACCCGGATGGGAGTGAGGTTTAGGGGGGTGAGTGAAACGGAAGTAGGACAGTAAGAGCTGTGTGTATAAACCTGACTCCCTTGACCTCAAGAGGTATGCTAGAGACTACAGCCTTTAGCCTCCTTGTTAGAACACCCGACTCCCATGCCAGCAGACCCAGGTTCGAGTCCAGCTTAGAGCAGGCGGTTCGAACAGGAGGGGTTACATTACTAGAACTTTTTTTTTTCATTTAAACCGAAGATATTCATCAGTGATTGTATATCAAGTGCAGGGATGTGCATTTTGTTTTTGTGATTTCACCAGAACAAATAGAGAGCAGTGGTATTAAGCATTAGATTCACATCTATATGAAGACAGTATGAGCGCCAAGAGAGCACTGTTGCCTTCCGCCACTGATAACAGATTTAAAAACAACACATACCATCACCTCTTATCTAACAAATGAATGAAATGAATACTCTGCTAGTCAACTAGATGTTTCATTTGTATTAGGTACTTCCATGCCGAAAGATGATAAAAAAGTGTTGGGGACCTGTCCCACCCACAAATTCTGCATGTGGTGAGTAGTTACATCAGTTAAACGGTACAAATTCTTAAATGCCAATATAAAAGATTGTGTTGATACACATTTATATTGCATTATCAGCATCTATTACTGTATGATTGCAGTGTAAAAATGAGACATCTACAGTAGCCTACACCACAGCGCTTTGTGGCTCATACTCTGTTAATACGAGCGACAAGAAACTGTAAACTGCTATTATGTTTGATGTGAAAGGAGGCAATACACTTCAGTGAAAAGCAGTTCATTTCAGAAATGGATAGGTCTGCTCTCTGTCAGTAACCATGGTGTTGGTCACACTTTATATTAGATGTCCTTCACTATTATGTAGTTACATAAAAAAAAATAGTATAATGTAGTTATTGTGTTGATGTTGTATTGCAAAACACTTTTGCAAAACACTTTTGCACATTTGCTACTATTGTGGTGGGACACGGATAAGTTTAAGGACAGGTGTGGTGGTATGGGTAGGTTTAAGGGTGCTTTAAGGAGTAAGTGAAGGTCAACAGTGTAATTATAGATGTAATCACAGAGATTGATTACAGCTGTAAATACAAGCAGGTATTTTTAAAAATATAAGTAAAATGTAAAAAAGAATATTTACACAATAAGCACATTGTATCAAATTATTAATTTAAATGTTAGACATAATACAGACCGTGGTGTATGTCAGTTTTTTTTTAATAAATATGTTTACATACCTGTTCCATTTGTTACTCTTTGCAATCCCAACAAGATCAATGTCCATAGAAGCATTTTTGTGTCCAGCTGAGGGATTTGATCTGAAGTAACTTTGGTCCAATCATGAAGACTTGTACCTCTAAAGAAAATAATGTGAATGAATCTGAACTGAAGAAGAAATGAACGAGGAACTATCTGCACAAAGACACATTCTGCACCTTAAAGGGTTAGTTCACCCAAAAATGAAAATTATGTCATTAAGGACTCACCCTCATGTCGTTCCACACCCGTAAGACCTCCGTTCATCTTCGGAACACAGTTTAAGATATTTTGATTTAGTCCAAGAGCTTTCTGTCCCTCCATTGAAAATGTATGTACGGTATACTGTCCATGTCCAGAAAGGTAATAAAAACATCAAAGTAGTCCATGTGACATCAGTGGGTTAGTTAGAATTTTTTGAAGCATCTAAAATACATTTTGGTCCAAAAATAACAAAACTACGACTTTATTCAGCATTGTCTTCTCTTCCGGAATCCTTTCCATTGAATTGATTCCATGAATCCTTTCATCTGTCGGCGTTGGTAATGCACTTTTATGTCGCCGTGTTTGTTTTTGGTGAATAGGACATCCGCGACATGCACACTTACGCACCATTTTAAAAAAATATAGCAATACCAAAATACAAACAATGTAGAATAGCTTGAATACAGCGTGTGTCTCCCTCAGACTGTAAACGAAGCTCAGGCGCACTAGATAACACGTCAGCAGCGTCACTGCGGAGTCGTGAACCACACTCCGGAGCAGAAGGGGGCGGTAATGCACCAATAAGCTGGATGCCAACCGCCGTAAACAGGAAGGAAGAAGAAGAAGAAGCGGAGTCATGAATGCGGATTGACAACAGACCCGGAAGAGAAGACAATGCTGAATAAAGTCGTAGTTTTTGTTATTTTTGGACCAAAATGTTTTTTCGATGCTTCAAAATGTCGCGGATGTTCAAGCTGATGCTGCAGCTCATCCTTTCGTGCTTGAGCCTTATCTTGCGTCTCTAATTGTAAACGCGCTAACCGCACTTTCAAACGCGTGTCCCCACGCGGAGCAGATGAGGTTCCCGTCTACAGAGATAACGGCTCAAACTTTGGTAAAGAATATGGAGGTCCTACCTCTCCCCGAGCAACAAACGGAGTAACTGGCTCGATAACGGATGAACTCGATGGAGATTGTTCATCCGCAACAGCTGCCAGCGATTCCGCTGATTTCTCCGGGACATTAACCTCTGAAGGTAACACCCCTTTACCAACTAAACCAGCCACCAAACAAGCTTTTAAGTCTTTTTTAAGTAATGTTTTAGAAACGGGTATATCAAAATGTTGGGCAATAAGAAACAAATCATCCTTTCTACACGTTTCTAATCCTACAAGACTTGGTTGTTTTATAAACGCATTTAAATCAAATGTCGCCATAGTTGAGCAACAAACAAACAAATATAATAACGCAAACAACTCCAGACCTAAACCTACCTAACCAAAAACTAAATAAGACCTAACTAGTCTTCAGAGGGTACCGATTGAGAGGCGATTACCTCCAAAAATAACAAACTAAAATAACAAAGAAAAACAATAAATCAGTAAACCGTAGTAAGGGCCGGCGCTAGACACGGTCCTCATGGTTTACTCTACCTATCCGGAGTTTGTTTTGCACCATTATAATAATTTGCTCAACAAAAGAATAAAATAAATATCAAGGACGAGCCCCCAATTTATGTTACGAACCCCTACTTTAAAGGCAGAAAAGGGGAAACGTAACATAAAGAAGGACACGTGAAACCCAAACATCGTTAATATTTATTCAACGAGCAACAAAAAAAAATCGGGAACACGTAACCTATCAACGAGAAAAAAAACAAACAAATCAATGCCCAAATATAACCACAATAACCCAAATTAAGAATAATAAAGAAATAAATACCTAACTTAACTAAGACAAACAAATCAACTTATATAAAGAAAGACAAAAAAATAAAAAAAACACAAACAGAAAGAAAAGCTTGTTTGCTGGTGTGTCTCCTCGCCCCAGTCTTCTCAGCATCCTCCATATAAGCACACGCAACTAGAAGCAGGTGCACAAAGGCGGACCTACAATCAAAACTCTCAGAAAGAAACAGAGTCATGACGTCACACAAGGCACAGGCCGTAACACCTAAACAACCACAGCGACGTAAAAGTGCATTACCAACGCCGACAGATGAAAGGATTCAATTGAATCAGTTCAATGGAATCAATTCAATGGAATCAATTCAAAAGGATTCTGGAAGAGAATACAATGCTGAATAAAGTCGAGTTTTTGTTATTTTTGGACCAAAATGTATTTTCGATGCTTCAACAAAATCTAACTAATCCACTGATGTCACATGGACTACTTTGATGATGTTTTTATTACCTTTCTGGACATGGACAGTATACCGCACAAACATTTTCAATGGAGGGACAGAAAGCTCTCGGACTAAATCTAAAATATCTTAAACTGTGTTCCGAAGATGAACGGAGGTCTTACGGGTTTGGAACGACATGAGGGTGAGTCATTAATGACATAATTATCATTTTTGGGTGATCTAACCCTTAAATAATAATAATAATAAATGATTTCTAAATATACAAATAAATAAAATTTATATTGCAGCTATAATTATTGACTCCTTGAATTCACAAACCCTTCAGAGCACATTCAATAACTACATCATTGTAAAATAGTTTTAGATACAATTGCGTCTTCACTTACCTATGGAGTCGAGAATAAAACTGACATTGTCACTTGTGTCTGTTGGCTTCACCAGTGAAGATATGAGCTTCTCACTGGCTTTTATTACACTGTTTCCTAATGTCACTTGTTCCTTTGAGTCAGCTGACCCCGAAATCTTTGAAGTGTTAAGAGCCACATTCAAAACTGTAGTCACAACCTAATGGGTTATGATACACAAACACTTGTGGATGAATATTGTTATCTACATGACAGATATTTTATTATTTTATGATTTCTCTCTTAAAAACTTACAGTCAAAGGAAGCACTTGATCTGTAATGTTCTCTATATTGTCGAGAAGATTTTGAAGACATCCTCCAGAGGTCTGACTCTGAAATCACAATTGATCTTTATAAATAAAACTGAAAGACTCTGTGATCTGTGTAAATTTAAATATTCAGCTTACCCTGCATTGATCCGGCAGTATGTTATCCAGACCTGTAATGAGGGAATTCATCATTACAACATGAAAATTGTAAATCATACACCACATTTCAGTCTAGAAACATGCTTACCTGTAATAGTTGGACTGATGGTGGTTGGGGTGGAGATGTTATACTCGCAGAAACAGGAGGACAAAGTCATACTAGAGCATGTACAGGTGTCCTTATTACCAACACAGTTACAGTTATTGTTCCAGCATTGGTATTCATACTGGTTTTGGTTTCGATATCTCCAGTAGTTAAAATCATGCATTGTTGTGTTGCAGTACATGCTGTACTGAGCACCGGTGCAGATGTACGTTTTGTTATAAAGCACACATTCATAAGCTGGAGTAACTGCTGTAATGAGAGCAATGATATTGCTGTAAGTCTCACAGAAGCAGGAGGACAAAGTGCTAGTGTAGCATGTACAGGTGTCATTATTACCAATGCAGTTACAGTTATTGTTCGAGCATTGATATTGGTGTTGGTTCTGGTTCTGATATCTCCAGTAGGAGAAGTCATGCATTCTTGTGTTGCAGTACATGCGGTACTGAGCACCAGTGCAGATGTATGTGTCGTTATAAAGCACACAGCCATAAGCTGGAGTAACTGCTGTAGGGATGGTAATGTTGTTACTGTAATTCTCACAGAAGCAGGAAGACAAAGTGCGACTGTAACATGTACAGGTGTCCTTATTACCAATGCAGTTACAATTATTCCAGCATTGGTATTCATATTGGTTTTGGTTCTGATATCTCCGGTAGAAGAAATTATGCATTCTTGTGTTGCAGTACATGCGGTATTGAGCACCAGTGCAGATGTATGTGTCGTTATTAAGCCCACATTCATAAGCTGGAGGAACTGCTGTAATGAGAGCAATGCTATAGCCGTAAGTCTCACAGAAGCAGGAAGACAAAGTGCGACTGTAACACGTACAGGTGTCCTTATTTCCACGGCAGTCACAATTATTCCAGCATCGGTATTCATATTGGTTTTGGTTCTGATATCTCCAGTAGGAGAAATGATGCATTGTTGTGTTGCAGTACATGCGGTACTGAGCACCAGTGCAGATGTATGTGTCGTTATAAAGCACACAATTATAGATCGGCCTAACTGCTGTAGGGATGGTGATGTTGTTATTGTAATTCTCACAGAAGCAGGAAGACAAAGTGCGACTGTAACATGTACAGGTGTCCTTATTACCAAGGCAGTCACAATTATTCCAGCATCGGTATTCATATTGGTTTTGGTTCTGATATCTCCGGTAGGAGAAATAATGCAGTCCTGTGTTGCAGTACATGCGGTATTGAGCACCAGTGCAGATATATGTGTCGTTATAAAGCACACAGTCAAAGACTGGAGTCAATGATGTAGTGAGAGCAATGATATTGCCGTAAGTCTCACAGAAGCAGGAGGACAAAGTGTGACTGTAGCATGTACAGGTGTCCTTATTACCATAGCAGTCACAGTTATTATTTACACACTGGTAATGGTTTTGGTACTGATATCTCTGGGAGGAGAAATAATGCATTCTCTTGTGTTGCAATACATGCGGTACTGAGCACCAGTGCAGATGTATGTGTCGTTATAAAGCACACAGTCAGGGTCTGTGACTGGACTAACTGCTGTAGGGATAGTGATGTTGTTGTTGTAATTCTCACAAAAGCAGGAAGAAAGAGTGCTACTATAGCATGTACAGGTGTCCTTATTTCCACGGCAGTTACAGTTATTATTCCAGCATTGGTATTCATGTTGGTTTTGGTTCTGATATCTCCTGTAGGAGAAATGATGCATTCTTGTGTTGCAGTACATGCGATATTGAGCACCAGCGCAGATGTATGTATCATTATAAAGCCTACAGTCAGGGTCTGTGACTGGACTACGTGTTGAAGAGAGACTGATGCTATAGCCGTAATTTGTACAGAAGCAAGAGGATGAAACACTACTGTAGCATGTACAGCTGTCCTTATTAAAACGGCAGTCACACTTATTATTCCAGCACTGGTACTGATATTGGTTTTGGTACAGATATTTTGAATAGCTAAAATAATTCACTGTTGTGTTGCAGTACATGTGGTACTGAGCACCAGTGCAGATGTAAGTGTCATTATTAAGCTCACAGTCCAAAACTGGCCTAACTGCTGTAGGGATAGTGTTGTTGTTGCTGAAAATCTCACAGAAGCAGGATGAAGTATTATAGTAGCATGCACAGGTGTCATTATTACCAACACAGAGACAGTCATTACTCAAGCACTGGTATTGGTTTTGGCTCTGGTATCTCTGGTAGTAGAAACGATGCATTCTTGTGTTGCAGTACATGCGGTATTGAGCGCCGGTGCAGATGTATGTGTCGTTATCAAGCTTACAGCCCAAAACTGGACTAACTGCTGCTCCTGATTCAGCGGCAGTGGTGGATATTAAACCTGAGGACGAGAAAGATGTGATTAAAGTCAGAATACTAAATACCAGGTGAATTTACACAGTTGGCATGCATTTATCAATACTGAGACATTTTCTTTTCTTTTGACAGTTAGCAAAACTGCAGGCTCTGTGGACTACACTGTTCATTTTTGTGATACATTGTATTCATCCTTTAAAATGCATGAAATATTTTATAAATTTGTAGTGTTTTTGCATTTTACAAAAGTTTATTTGTTCTTTGGCTATTTATTAGAGTCACAATCCAATTCTAAAACCAAATTCCATTGTAGTTTCTCCCACCAGTCTATAACATGCATCCGGATGTGATATTAACTGGTCTGTTAAGGGCAAATTCACACTACAGAACTATGAGACTATTTGAAGTTTTCCTGTCGACTGTCATCTTGTCTTAGCAGTGCTAATGCTACACATCACAACGCCGATAAGGTACACAAACTGCAACACAAAATCATGTAAGACATTAGAGAGCCGCTCATGCTTGCTGCCCAAATCCTCTGTGCAGAAAATAAGATGGGAATATAAAGAAAAATTGGGCAGAAATACTTTCTTTTTTTTCTTGTTTTTGTTTTTTTTTTTTTTTTTTTTTTTGTCACGTTGCTGACATACTAATTTTTGACAAGAATCAGTGACCGCAACAAGCTATTTGGCCACGATCCAGGGTTTTTATCACAGACCTTAGAAATCTCTCTGCAACAGCAAAATCCAGTCAAAAGTCATATAGTGTGAGGCTGCCTTAAGCTGTGTACTTACATAGACAACAGTGTGTAGATTTTTGACAATGACTAAATACTGAGAAATGCAATCATTGTATAAAAAAGTAATACAGTTTGCAGGATCAACAGAAAATTGTTTTAAGCACTTACATTTACAGAGGATAATCAACAGTGACCATACACACCTGGCATGAAAACAAAGACAAATATTACAATGTTTAATGTTTTTTTTTAGACTTTTTCACAATCTGTTTTTTTTTTTTTAGATATTTAGGACTGACTGTTAGACACTTAAGTTTCAAATGATCAAGGTCTGTTCAGACAGTTTTGTAAATATCTGGTGTTATAATATTGACTCAAACACAATGCCATGAGAGTTATCTTATCAAACAGATTGTGTATTTTTTGCTGTTTATGAAATTAATTCAAGTCAAACTTTTGCTGACTCTCTGAACAAAGTGAAACATGCTAAAATCAAACACTTTCTTTCTTCAAAACCTAAACACAGATTAAACATTTACATCATGTACTCATACACTGTAAAAATAAGTTTGTTTAACTTAACTTTGAGTTATCTTTTTACATTGACTCAGTTACAGTTGTGGCCAGAATTATTAGACCCCTTCATAAATGATCAAAGATGACTCTAAAAATAAATCTGCATTGTTTATCCTTTTGATCTTTAATTCATAAAATTAGCAAAAATCTAACCTTTCATTGAAGGAAAAGAATTGAAAGTGGGGGGGAAATAACATTAAGAAATAAATGTTTTTCTCCAAAACACATTGCCACAATTATTAACACCCCTAGAATTTTTTATGAGTAAAATATCTCTGAAGTATATTCCCATTCATATTTAAATTTTTTTAGCTCACCGGGGTGATCATGAACATGAAATTGGCCAGCCATGACTTCCTGTTCCACAGGAGTATAAACATGAGGAAACACAAAGGCCAAATTCCCGTAATCATTCATCACAATGAGAAAAAACAAAGAATATAGTTCTGATGTGTAGCAAATGATTGTCGAGCTTCACAAAATAGAAAGTGGCTGTAAGAAAATAGCTGAAGCATTGAAAACCCCATTTCCACTATCAGGACAATAATTGAGAAGTTCCAATCAACTAAAGATGTTACAAATCTGACTGAAAGAGGACATGTGTCTAAATCGTCCTAATGTGTGGTGAGGAGGAAAGTTTGAGTGGCCAAAGACTCTCCAAGGATCACAGCTGGAGAATTGCAGAGATTAGTTGAGTCTTGAATCTCAGAAAGCCTAAAAAAAATTATCAAAAGCACCTACATCCCCACAAGTTGTTCGGGAGGGTTTCAAGAAAAATCCTCTGCTCTCATCCAGAAACAATCTCCAGCATATTCAGTTGTCAGACAAGACTGGAACTTCAAACGGGACCAGCTTCTATGGTCAGATGAAACTAAAACAAGAGCTTCTTGGCAGCAAACCCACCAGATGGTTTTGGTGCACACATGGATAAAAAGTGCCCCATGCCCACGGTCTAATATACTGCTGGATCTTTAATGTTGT
Source organism: Culter alburnus (assembly GCA_028476615.1). NCBI lineage: Eukaryota > Metazoa > Chordata > Actinopteri > Cypriniformes > Xenocyprididae > Culter > Culter alburnus. The sequence goes on from JAOTNS010003760.1 coordinate 121,863, forward strand.
GGGCCTATTTTTGTGCTGGAGGTCCTGGACAACTTGTTCAGATATATCGTATCATGGATTCTATCAAATACCAACAGATAAAAAATCAAAACCTGACCACTTCTGCTAGAAATCTTATAATGGGCTGTGGTTGGATCATCCGTCGGGACAATGATCCAAAACAACATCAAAACCAGCACAAAAATGGGTCACTGAGCACAAAATGAAGCTTCTGCCATGGTCTTCCCAGTTCCCTGACCTGAACCCTAAAGAAATGAGTGGAGTGAACTGAAGAGAAGAAGCACCAACATGGAGCTGGAATCTGAAGGATCTGGAGAGATTCTGTATGGAGGAATTGTCTCTGATCTCTTCTCAGGTGTTCTCCAAACTCATCAGGCATTATAGAAGAACTCAGAGCTGTTATCTTGGCAAAAGGAGGTTGCAAAAAGAATTGAATAAAAGGGTGCTAATAATTGTGGGCAACGTGTTTTGGAGAAAAAACATTTATTTCATAATGTTTTTCCCCCCACTTTCAATTCTTTTCCTTCAATGAAAGGTTAGATTTTTGCTAATTTTATAAATTAAAGATCAAAAGGATAAACAATGCAGATTTATTTTTAGAGTCATCTTTGATCATATTTATGAAGGGGTCTAATAATTCTGGCCACAACTGTAAGTTGTATTTACTTCAAATTTTAAGTGTTTTCAACTTGATAAATTTAGTTATTTGAACTAATAAAGTTTAGTTGGAATAACTTTATGAAAATAAACTGAACTTCAAACCACAGCTCATGTTCATTTAGTAAAATTTGGCTTGTTTTATTAATTAAACCAAATAAATAATTATTTTATTTAAATTGTTCTTCTATGTCAATTGTAAATGATTATTTTATTTCAATTGTTTGGTATTGAAAACTATTGAACTGTAAGTTCAAATAACTAAAATTGTCAAGCTGAAAGTACTTAATATTCTAAGTAATTAAAACCTAAATTGGTCAGTGGAAATTAGTACCACAAAAAGTTAAGTTGAGTGAACAAAAAACATATTTTACAGGGAATGTTAAAAAAGAAAGTTCACCTTACTTTCATAAAGTTAATCCAACTAAGCTTTAGAAGTTCAAACAACATTACATTTGACAAGTTGAACATACTTAATATTTTATGTAAATACAACTTAACTGTATAATTAAATTACTCCAAATGATTCCAATTTCAAAAAATTGAAATATGCACTAATATAAGTCTCATATTTAAGGTCTAAATAACTACATTCTCACCTAAAAAAAACCCTCTAAAAACTACATTCCATTAAACAACATCAGTAGTATCTGTAAAAATATGGTGGACTTTCTTGCCTGCCATGACACTCACTGAAAGCAGAGTGATTCAAATGGTGAAACGATTCCCATGGTGATACAGGTAGAATATCGCATGGCTGGAAGAACCTCTAAGCCAATCCTCTAAGCCAATATATATAGTATATAGTTAAGTTATATTTCTTAAATTTTACAGGGTGTACACTTACAGTCCAAATTAAATGACAAAATATGTCATTGTTAGTTTTCTCCACTCTTTTCTCAGAATTCCTTCATCCTCTCAAATCAACCTGCTGCAGTCAAACTCAAACTCCTGCCCAGTCACAGACCAATCAGCAGTAGGCCAAACATTTCAAAATTGGGTTACAAATAAAATATCAAATATACAGAATATGTATGAAAATGCGGGCCATGTAAACATTAAATTGATTATGGGATGATCAGGATCCTGACTGAGGTGAGTTTTATGTCCACCAAGGACATTTTTACTACTGTAAGAGACACAAGGTGGCGCCATTTAACTATTATATTCTGTGAAAACAGAAACATCTTTTTGTTTATAGTTTATGAATTCTTTTAGCCAACGCTTAATCAAATGTAATTTAATTTGCAGTCAGTAACCTACTGAAATATGCAATATGATTCAGGAAACAGGAAAATAATCATACTTACTTTTAAAAACAATGAACACCATTATGGAATCTGATAGTCCACTTTGTTTATTAATTATTCAAGAAGCCAGATCAGGCATTGGTTTTCTGAAAGAAATTTAGAGACAAAACAAAAATGAGTTGTGGTGGGGGAGTATGTGCGAGGGTGTAACACTGTCAGTTTAACCTATTAAAGTGCCCCAATTATGCCTTTAAGGTTCCTAATATTGTTTTATGATTCTCCTACAACAGGTTTGCATGCATGCAAAGTCAAAAAACACTTTTTTTTTTTCTTTTTTTTTATCAATTCCCAAGACATTAATATATGGACAGAAAAGATGGCAACGATTTTACTGTATCAATTTGAGCCCGAGTCCGATGATGAAACATCTGAAGTTGTCGATCAACCAGAAACTGATTTGCAATCACGACTGGAGTTGGATGTTTCTCTATGGTAAGTGTCACCATAGTTTGCATTATTTATAAGACGTTATAACAGCATCATTGTTATACTTTATGTAGGTGCACCTGTGGGAACTGTATCAGAATGCCAAGCGAAGCTGAAAACTTCTAACATAAGATAAACATTTAGGCCAGATATGTATAGACTTTTTTGTCATAGCTGTTGGACCCACATCTGAATAGCAGAACTACAGAAACGTGAGTTAGCTGGTTAGCAGGAGACTATAGGGTGTATGTTACACAACATAACATACAAAACTATGAATGATCGCTAGAAAATATAAACATCAATTATTAATCATATTTACAGGTTGAGATTCAGAGGAGCAAGCTGGTCCAAATAAACTGGGCATTGATTCATATTTTAAGACCAAGTGTTTTGTGAATCCTGTGTTAATCTCCCCGAGGTTTGAGAAGCAGTCGTCAGTAAAATTTTCCCTGGCATCTGTGGGCGAGCAATAAATGGGCGGGGAATATGCTAATGTGTTGTTGTGACGTCACAACGAAATGGCTTGGGATTCCTTTTTACAAACGACTCATTTAATTGACTCCGAGTCGACTCTTACTTTTGAGAGACAATAACTTTATATACGGTGCACTTTCAGATTTAAAATTTTGCAGGATGTTTTCATTCACTTACAGCTATGTTACACACTACATGAAAATCCATAATAGGGGCACTTTAAATATGAGGAACCAGTTTTTTTTGTACACTAGGCTACCTATAGCCTACTTGCACTTGAAAGGAGAACTCATAGTTCTGTTATTTTATTTTATTTTATTTTTCAATCAAATGGCATTAATGCATAGAGCTATTTGAGACTGACTCCTAATTGGCTGCATGCGGTAGCCACCAACTGGATTTTACTGGAAATTAACAGCAGTGTTCATTACAAACTTAGAAGTAACTTACTTTATAGTAAATCACAAAAGTGGAATAAATAGAGAGAAAAGAAGTGAGGTGAACACAAATGTCTCAGTTCTATTTGACCCCATTGTTCTGACTGTCTGTAACCCTTTAACTCTGTCACAACACTGAACAGCCCTTTGATATTGTTAAGCCTGATTACACATAAATCACACCACAGATCTCCTATACATTGAAGCCTAGATCAATAAAGCAGACCAAGACTGCTCTGAAGTTTGGTTTGTGAGGAGGGATCATTTCTGAGAGGTAAGAATGTGATTGATTAATCAACTCTAAATTTGCATTGCAGTTAAGAAGGGCGTGATGTGCTGAAACTTTCAGCTGCCTGTCAGCAAATTGTCAGCACAATTTTGGACCATTTGGAGAGATGCATTAGAGACAGTGGTGTAGCAGCTAGCTATGCATGTGCATATGGGCTTTATGTGGGTCCCAATTCACGTAGGTGTTTTATGCAACAAATAATGTTAGAAGAAAGATGATCGAGACCAAGGGTGCCATCATCATGTGAATTGTTTAAACAAAATCAAATGACTTAAGTTTTGTTTTCATTTAGCACTAAAAGATTCTGTTTTAACCATATTTGTTGATTTAGAAAAGCTATGGTTCTGAAGAATCTTTGTTTTTTTTAATGTTGCAAATGAAGAGTGTTGTCAGCATGAAGATGAAATAAACACGCTATGTTTCTTAAAAATACAATCCATGGGCAAAAAATAATGAATATAAAACTGGAGCAAGAACTGATCCCTGGGGTGAACCACAAGAAAGAGGACATGGTGAGGAGATAATGACCGACAGAGACATTGAACCTTATGTTTGTTAAAAAAAAAAAAAAAGTGACAAATAGTCCAACACAACCCTCCAATATTGTGGTCGACCATGTCAGAAGCAGAGCTTAAATCTAAAAACACCAAAGCAGGAAATGCTTTTTCCATAAATACTGTGAAACATATCAAATACAGCTATTAATTACAAAACTGCAAAAATAGATAGATTGATTGACTAAAGCATCTCATTTAAGCATGTAAAAAGGGACTCACCTGATACGAGTTCACATGAAGTGATCTTCACTCAACGAGACTGACTGCATGTAAATATTTGTGTCAGAAGTTTAAATGACAGTTAGATGTTCATCTGATGAGGAAACAAACATATTTTATGTTTTCCCTTCCTGCTAAAATTCAAATTTACATTCAAATGTATACACCAAGTGAGAAAACACACTAAGATGCATTAATAAAAACATTAAATGAATACAAATGTCTCTTTTCTTAAAGCAGATTTTTAAAAGATGTCTCCTCATTATCATCTTTATTCTTTATTCTTAGACTTTTATTATCTTAGACCTTGCCATTATGCATATTTTCAATGTTGTGCTCAAAAGTGGGTTTGCAAAAACAACAACATCTTCACATTCATCTTCAATGCTAAAAACCCAGAACAAGTGACCAAACTGCTCTTCATTACAAACTTCAACATGTCAAATAGTAAAATCATTGTAAAATCTTGTTTGCAACAAATATTTGGTCTTAGTTCAACTATAGGCACAGAGAGACTGTTTGTACAAATATGATCTTATTAAGGATAATAATTCAGAGAGCTCAAAGAAGAGCATAAACCATTCAACCAACTGAAACAGGGCTGAAACTTTATTACATATATTTATATAAACAGAACAAATTGATCTCTCAAATCTTGAACAGTTTAAATTAGGTTTTCTAAACACAGTAAAGAAGCACGCAACTAAGCTACAGAAGCATGCAACATCTGGTAGGTGAAGCTTGCTCGCTCTTATTGCCTATTGTGGATAATACATCAGAGGCAGCCTGATCAAGAGTCGTAAATATCAAACATGTTTGTATTTGAGATCGGGGGTGCTCTGTCTCGATCGGGAGTAGTTAAATAATCATAATGACACCACACAACAGATGATTTTTTGAACGTTTGCGACAAGCCTCGAATCAGGCCGTCAAATGACAAGGAAGACAGACAAACAAAGCATATATTTTTACACTTTATATAGAAAAATACAATAATCTGTGTTTCATCTCACTAATTTACATGCTGTGTCACAGATGCAAACCCACCCCAAAGTAAAAGAAACCCGTAAGGTTAAACTTCAAGAATAATAAAATATTTTTCACTTCTGTCCATCACATTACAGTTTTAGAGGTTTGCCATAAAGAAGCTTTGGTTCAGTAGCACCACAGCGGCAGTGAGGAGGCGTGCCTTAATTTTAACAGTTGAACACATTATAATCACTGACACTGTCTCACAAAGTTGTGTTATATTAATCAGTGAACTGAATCTATTATTTACATAATGTCTATACTTTGTTAAGCCGGGTACACACTGTGAGATTGTCGCTTGTCAGACTGTACGTTCATGATCCTTATGTCACACTGTGGGGTCTCAACTGTCACTTATGTCAGACTGTACGACAGTCAAGATGCGTTAAAAATGGACGCGCACATGAAAGATTATTTTAGGAAACTTTTAGGATTCTCAAAAGTCGTCTCAGACGACCAAATCGTGGCCAAATTCGCACAGTGTGCACCTGGCTTTAAAGATGATTTGCTAGAACTCAGCACTGGACAAAAACTCGAGTGAGTGAATTCTAACTTAAAACACATATGATTGGCCATTGCATTCAAGACATCAACAAACATGTCAGTGTTTGACTAGATTGCTCACTGCTGAGAAGATACGCGCTAAGTAGTTGCCAAACTCTTTTTAGCCAATATGCTATTATTATGAAGAAAACAGATCCTAGATCAGCAGTTCGGGGCAGCTTTTCCCTCTAAAAGCAATCAGAAGCAGCAGCAGGCATTGGTTTGAGACTTTAGCTGTTGAGCCTCTTAATGTTTGTTACTTTTTGTTACTTTGTTTCATCTGTGAAAGTTCAGCTTTCAGATTTTTGAGAGTTGAGTTCAGTTTGATGTTGATGTTGATGAAGAGAATCATGTTTAACTGAAAAGTAGAAAAAGAATAATTAATCACCTTGTTTTCCCTTTAATATAAATTAAAATCATGAGAATTAAGGAATGTGTTTACCGCTAGTATGACACAAACAGGACCCAGAAAACTCCAGATGAAACCTTTATCACTTTTAATCCAGCAGCTGTTTAGAGGAAAAGACTATATAATTACTGCATATATTTTTCAGAAATACTATTTCAGCTTTTGAGTTTTTAAATCTTTTTAAAGTATGTATATGCTGATACAGTGTATGTAAAGAATGTAGATGGCAGAAATGTCAAGAAATGTTATCTACTGGCCAACAAATGAACACTGTCTGATTATGATTCAGGTGGCATCACAAATCAGGAGTCAGATTGGGATCAGAGCGAAATATTGGAGCATTCAAAATACTTAATCCAGCTCCATTTGGTTGAAGATCAGATTTATCACGTTAGTATGGATGTCACATACCTCCGAGCTGTTGTAAATGTCACAAAAGCCCCGAGCTGTTTTATTTCCTGCTAATCAAATGAACTTCAGACAACAACAACAACTCACTGTTCGCTGCCGTAGCCTTCAGGAAGCAGCCCGACAGACGTGGCCACCACAACCAGAGCAACTGTATATCCACTCACACACAGGAATCCACTGCTAAGCACCTCCCTCTTTTTGGAGCTGATCATCCACCTGACCATCTTTTCTTTTTGCTTGTCTGGCTTACAACAGCCTAACAAAATCTAATATTAAAAAGTCAAGGGTCAAGAGCCGAACTAAAGCAAATCCTGATCTCCATGATGGTGACTTAACAATTGTGATTTTCATCACTAACGTCTCGACCACACCTCTGGTCTTGAATGGTCTTGGTTTTGGAGGTCTTCACCTCTGAAATGAACACAAAGTTGTGTAAATGTGTAATGTTAACACATTACAGGTGTTCTTGGCTGCACAGATTGTGTTGATGCTGTGAACAAATACACAGGTTGTGTTAATTTTAAAAATACACATAATATGTGTAAAACAATTGAATTATTTCAACACATTTTTATGCAATATTGACACAAAATGCGTAAACTAGAGTGTTACACATAATGTGTGTCATTTTCCTACACATTTTTTCTTAGAGTGCAGGACCCCAAATCAGCCTCAGACTCCAGAGGGTTAAAATGCGTTTTGGTCTATCAAATCACAAGTAGATGAGGGAGACACATTCCTGTTCACACTCTTGTTCACTTTCTACTATTGCTGGCCTGATTTCTTCAAGGGGAGGGTCTATGGTTGGGTAAATATACTTTTTTTTTTTTTTTTTTTTGGATCTTCTGTGCTTTAGATCTAATGGACAAAATAAGTTGAATGATGAGTGAACATTGTGCTTTTTGAGATTGTTTAAGCTCTCTCTCTCTTTAGCCTTTGTTGTCAGGTGTGCGGGTTATTCCCGGGTCAAGCTAGCAGACACGTGTTAAGTGTGTTGTTGGAAGGTTGTTGTGGCCCCACTCAGCACTGAAAAGGAGCTGTTAATGCTACATTTAATGTTGTTTTTTTCATACTTTTGATGCATGCTATACTTATTTTGAGGAATATGCTTTATCCTCATTAAATATCTTAAAGCATCAGAAAGTTGAGTTTGAGAGAGCGGGTCACGTGTAAATGGAACTTTTGTGAGAACTTTTTTTGAACTTTGGAATCAATAATCAATTATATTTTTGGCATGCCTGTTTTCTCTTGTGTACATTTTTTTGTCCTTCCTACTAACATTTATTGCATTGAATCTAAGAGTTTGAATTCAATAATTTGATGATTTATTTGTGGCACTTATGTTCATTATTGTTGGTTAAAGATAGTTTCTGGCTTGGAATAAAAATTGTTGTGATGTAATTATTTTTCTTTCTTTCACTTTCTTCCTTTTTTTTTTTTTAAATATGATGTACTGAACTGAGATGAGATGTGATATCATGATCTGAATTGAGCTTGAATAAAAGAAAACCAAATCATGTTGTTCCGTGACCTATTTGATATCCATAAAAGAACTTATTAAGCGTCATCCCTTTAAGTTTTTCATTTTAATTTAATAACTGTGGTGGATTTTACCAATGAACTCAACCTTTTAAGGCCAAATACTGTCATAGAAATGGTGCCAGAATAGGGACCCAAATATTGTGTTTTATTTGTGTTTAAAGTTTATTTGTGGACACTGTAGCCTGACAGAAAAAAAATGGTTTGAGGAAAATGCTAAACTTTGTGCTTAAGAGAAAGAGAAATTAACAGTAGCTTGAAAAGGTGCATACTGATTTTTTGGTGGTCCTAAATGACTGTATGCAATATTTTTTTTACCATTCAGTGACTGAACAGTGTATATCTAGCCACTGCTGCTACAATATCTAACCAAATTTAGTCGCACCATGAAGAAAAGAGGAGGAGGGAGATTGAGGTGCCGCGGGCCAGATGAATATGATTGGCGGGCCAGATTTGGCCCTCGGGCCGCCAGTTGACGAGCCCTGTTCTACGGTCACACCAAACCAGTCTGAGGGTTCTTAAAGATTTGCAAGAGATGGTATAAATAATTGTCCTGAGCTAAGGAGAAGGAGGAAGGTTTTTATGATGCTGGTCATCGGAATGTGAATAATTCCAAGAATGATAGGGTTTGGATGAAATCACATCCCCTTTACAAGGCCTTTCAGCAATTTGCAACAAAATGGATCATCACTTATCGAACTGTAGAAAAACTAGGTCCAGTAAATGATGGTGTTGTTCATGAGGACAATGAAGAAGACTTGCATACAGTACATGTGTGCAATTTAAAGCCTGCCTTTCCCTCCGCTGCAGAGTTAGACTGTAGGGAAAAGGAGAAAGTCTTGAACATTTTCACTGAAGAGTCAATGGATGAGGATTTTCTGGGGTTTTAATATCAAGGAAATTGTGTCCTGGATTCTTTGTATTGAAAGGTCAAATTATTTGGGAATTAGTAGAATCCAAATGTTGAATGCAAGAACTAAAGTATTTTTATATGCAATTTTGAGGAATATGTTTTATCCTCATTGAATATAGTAAAACATCAGAAAGTTGTGTTTGAGAGTATGGTTCACGTGTAAATGAAACATTTTGTGAGGGAACTTCTTCTAGTTCGGTAGAGTAAGGTAATTTTAAACGCTAATTCAGTGCATTATTTCAAACTAGGATATTTTTCTCAAATCAGAGTTAGTCTATTATGGGTACTGTATGTTTTAGCACCTTTCAAAACGTACAAAAAATTTACATTTTGTGTCTTTGAAAGTTACATATTAATAACTATGTATTAACAATGAGACCAGGCTGATTATGGAGCTTTTTTGTGGAACGTGGATAAAGAAGGTTTTAAAATGCTATTATAATATTTTTTATTCATGTATTAAGATATTTTGTAAGAACATTTCATTCAAATAATATAGGAAAACCTGAATGGGACCTGAACTGTCAGGGTTCTGCCCTGACAGCCTTGTCTGTTTTGTGTTTGTTTAATGTGTCCTTGTTTATGTTGTGTCTGAGCACATGGCTTTGTCTGTGTTTGTGTTTGCCATGTGCTCCTCTGTTCCCTCCTCCTTGTTTGTCACCACGCCCCCTGGTCTAGTCATTGTTTAGTGTTTTCACCTGTTCCCTATCCTCCCTGCTCCCTTTCTTGTTGAGTCCTCGTTTGTCTAAGTGTTGTCACCTGTTCCTCATGTTCTTTGCCTCCTTTATATTGTGCACTCTTTCCCTCATGTCTTTGCCAGTTCGTTAAGCTTTGTGCCTGTACTCTAGTCTTTTGTTCACCTAAGCTCATAGCGTTTTGTGTAGGAGATTCTCGTATCCATTTTGTCATTGTTGTCTTCCTTGTTCCAGACCATCTAACCACCTGTCTTGTCTAGTCCTGGTAGTGTCTCTGGTCTCCCCCTGTCCTGTCCTACAGACTGAGGATCCCTGTGGCTGCTCTTGCTCCCTGCCAAGCAGCTATACCGGTTCAGTGCCTGATCGTATCTGATGGTTCAAACTACTTATGCTGGTTGATCCTGTCCGGCTCCCGCTACTGCTTTGGGCCTCATACTGCGCACCTGCCAATGTTCACCGGCCTGCTTACTACCTGGGCTGTTCTCAGTGGCTGTTCCCTCAGCGTGCTCGTCTTTGTGTCTCACCCCCTTCCTACCGTTAGGACTGTGTTCACCTCCTCACCCTCTATATTCCAAGTCTGTCAATAAACCTGTTAAACTCATCCTGCGTTTGAGTCCTCCCTCACAGATCCCTGACATGAACAAAAGCAAAATGCAATCCACTCATTTGTGTGTTTTAATACAAAATTTAAGCCAAAATACAATACAGATTCACTTTGAATAAGACATTAGCTGTTCATTGGGCTGTTTTTATAGTTTATTTCCAAATGTATATCACAATACCCATAAAACCTGTGGTCCTCAATTCTGAAAATAAATTTTGCATTTATATGGCATTTTGATGGAGGCATATAAATGTTTAAATTTATGTACTGTAAAATTGATCCTTACAGAAGAAACAGTCAGCTTTCTGAGCTCCACAAACAAAAATATAATTTATAACTTTACACTAAATAAGTGATTCCATACAATGTAAATTAATTTGTTATTTCCCTTTACTGTACACAAAATTTATTTATTTTTTTTTTAATTTTGTTGTGTTGTGTTGTAAGTGTTGCATTGTGTTGTAAGATACAAAGACATGACGAAGAAGATGAGATATAACGGGTTTATTTAATCCACAAGATAAGATCCAACACCAATAGGCAGTTTTACATTTACATTTACATTTATTCATTTGGCAGACGCTTTTATCCAAAGCGACTTACAAGTGAGGAATACCACAAGCGAGTCGTCATGATGAGGCAAATAGACAAGAAGCGCTCACAATCACAATACAGTTATAGGCAGTGCTCAGAATATCATAAGCCACAATAGAGGAAGTGAAAGAATAGGTATAAGAAGTTTTTTTTTTTTTGTAAGATGAGGTTAAGTGCTCACGAAAGAGATTTCAGCTGTCTTTTGAATATTGCCAGGGATTCAGCATTCCGGATGAAGGCAGGAAGATCGTTCCACCAGCAAGGGACAGTGAATGAGAATGTTCTGGAGAGTGATTTTGTGCCTCTCTGTGATGGTACCACAAGCCTTCGCTCCTTTAATGAGCCTATAATGTTGTTTTGACACAACATTAACACTGACAAAATCCAACAAAGACACACAAACTGAACTGAACTTAAATAGACGGTATAATGACACTAGCACACCTGAACACAATGACAAAATCAAATCAGTGGCTATGACGACAAATGAGGCAAGGAGAAACAGTGAACGAAAACAAACAGTCTTTGGTGATGTGATTGTGTTACAATTTATTTGTAAAATTTTTAAGTTTGATTATTTTGAGGAATCGGTAAAAATATGCTTTTCAGCCTCCACTGAGAAAATCCTGTGCGTTTAAACAAGACTAAATAAAACAGTTTATGAGCTTCACATCAATAGTATTAACAGCTATAAAATAATACACTTGTATATCATGTTTTCTATAATTTGCATGAGTGGTGACCATGACAATTAACATCCAAAAACATTTATTCTGTCATAGAAAATCACTTTAACAGATTTATTTCCCAAACATGATGCTGTAGTCCTCAGTGTTGTTTGAGTCCCCAGCAAAGACATCTGAAGAACTTCCTGTACTGCTGTCTGATCTGTACAAAAATGAGACGAGAGGAGCTGAGTGACTTCATGACATCAATTCAACCTCTGAAACTCATCAACCATAGTGGAATTTGTTTATAATAAACAGATAAGACTAGATTTGCATTTTTCGAAGTATATACTGATGCTTTCCTTTCCTTTTCTGTCTCTGGAGACACTGAAATGGTTTACTTATAGAGGAGAATCAAAAAATGTCTGACCTCTTTATTGAGGACACAATAGATCAGGAAGATGAAGGTTCCCTGCTGGGAGTTCAAGATCAGGAAGAGGATCTCCAGCTCCCTCCTGCCATTAGTGAAGAAACCCAGAATCCAGGAGCAACCAAGAACCACAAACTGAGCCAGTGTTTTAAATACCATAATCCTGCAGAGAAACAAAGAGAGTTAATATGTCTTTATTGACTACATGTACTTTTCTAACAGAGTAATTAAATCATGTTTGTTACTTGGTTTGTTTCACTGTGAAACTTCAGCATTGAGATTTTTGAGAGTTGAGTTCAGAATGATGATGATTTTGATGAAGAGAATCGTGTTTGACTGCAAAGTAAAAAAAAAATAGTAATTAATTCCATTGTTTTCCATTTAATACAAAGGCATGAGAAAAATTAAATGAGAATTGTGTTTACTGTTAGTATCATGCAAACAGGTCCCAGAAAAGTCCAGATGAAACCTTTATCGATTTTAATCCAGCACCTGTTTGGAGGAAGATACAGTAAAATAATCAATGAACAAACATGGATGAAGATGTTCAGCAAAGATTCTCTCAAACTAAACTCACATTTCACTTCCATAGCCTTTATGATCCACCGCAGCAGACACGGCCACCACAACCAGAGGAACTGTATATCCAATCACACACAAGAATCCATTGCTAAGCACCCTATTATTGGAGCTGATCTGTGATAGGTTCTTCACACAGATGAAGAGCAGCAAAGCTTCAATGAACATCCACATAAAGCCGGAGAGAAAGAGGAACTGCAGCACACCTGATATCGCGGCACACAACACCTGGAGACCAAGAGAGACAGTTATGATGATTCTCAGTGAGGCTGTGCTGAGCTGTAGGGCTCCTTCATCATTCTCACCTGATGAGGGCGTATGATGTTCAAGAACTGTTGTGTGAGCAGGAACAGAAGGTGAGCCAGCAGAAGACTGATGCAGATGTTGATTCGAGCCATATTATTCACTCCAGGACTCCACTGACAAAGGGCAAAGGTCAAAAGGGCCAAACTAAAGAACACCAGCCCCACGATCACACACACCAAATTCAACAGATCCAGCTCTGAGTCGTTCTGAGAAACATGTCAGAGTACATGAGTGCCAAACCTGTGCTGTTCTGCAGTGGTCACTATCTAAATGTTCTCGTACCGTTGATGGTCTGCTGCTGGTTTGCATGATGAGAGCAAATGTCGACAGATGGACACAGGAACACACAGTGTAGCTGCTGTTGGTCTCTAAAACAGAACAACCATCTACAATCCACTCGCTGATATTCCAGTACACACAGGACAGAGAACCGCTGGGGTCGAACTCCTGCAAAAAGAAGAAAGAACATGCAGAAAATATTGCAGCACTGAATATTAGATGTTTTCAGATGTTCATCAGTTCTCAGGTTGGACAGAAACACATTTCAGTCTCTCACTCTGATGTGTTTGAGGGTGAAGTTGACTGGTTTGGTGAGTTTAGTGTTGGTGGTTTTGGGAAGAGTAGCTGAGATCACAGTGGACATCATGGTTTTAATCGTGTCATCTGATGTGTTGAAGAAGTCGGGCTTCAGTAGATTCTCCATTGTGTTGTAGCTCATGAAAGCTACAGCAGCTGATCCTGTGTGACAGAAACAGAAAAAGAAAAAAGCTTCCATTCAATGCTGTAAAATAAAAACAATAATAATAATAAACTCTAAGTAAATGTGGTTTAGTGTGTTTATGTCTCTTTCTTCAAATAAAATCACATCAAGACACTTAATGTACTTGTTTCATTGTTGTTCTTGCCGATCCCAATGAGATCAATATCCACAGAAGAATTTGTTGTGTCAAGTCGAGGGATTTTTTCTAAGGTGACATTTGGTCCAACCATGAATATTTCTACCTCTGATTTAAAAAAAATAAAATAATACAATTATGTGAATAAATTTGTAACAGAACAAAAAAAAGTAAATAATTTAAAAAAGTGAAAATGTCTTCTAGACTTGAGCACAGTAAGTCAGTGATTTCACAGCTTATTCACAGTTCCCATTCAGTCGGTCATGTTCGACGTACGTCGGACAGACCGACGAATAGGAATCTCGCTAGAGAGGCCAATCTACTTCGAGTGTATCTACAACGAGCCAATGAACATTGGCATGCAATCATATGCATCAGCTGCTTGCCTCGCAGTGCGGGTATATAATGAGCAGCATGTGCGTTGCATCTTCAGCTTTTCGCTTTGGAGCCGAACCTTCTGTGTATGCAGTGGTATCTACGAAGTGTGTTTCCTACTACGAGTCAAGAAAGCTTCTTTGAAGATTTCTCTTTCGTTTTGGTGCAGGCGGACAGCACTGCAGTGGGACCGATCTCTCTTTTCTTTCACTTTTGTTTTGCCTTTTTCAAGAGAGCAAGCCAGTACAAAAGCCATTCTCACGGCTGGTGAGCGGTGCGCTTTTGAGCGCTCAAAGGCTGTTTTCACTGCTGGTAAGAGAGCGGCTACAAGGAGAGAGAGTGCACACGACAGGCTGCACTATTCCCTGTCTGTGTTTTGCAGCTGTCATTCCCCTGCGTGCTTCGGCACCTGAAAGAATAGTCCTAAAAGAGCTTACACAAGTAGATTCGCGTATTTTTAAAGATGTCATTCTACTTGTGTGTTTCTGGATGCGGTCGTTATCTGTCACCACGGGATGGTCACCAACGCCGTATCACGTGCCTGGGCTTAAAGCACTCTGAGGCGGCGTTTGTTGATGAGTCATGTACCCATTGTGGGAAGATGACCATCGCGGAGTTGTGATCTAGACTCCAGTTCCTGCAAAGGGGCGGAGTCCCAGTTCCGTTGCCTCGATCCAATCCTCCTCAGAGGGTTGCTTTGGGCAGCGGTTCTGGTGATCTGAGGATCACGGTGAGCGTGCTTCCTTCGGGGAACCAACCCCCTAGGAACCCTCATCCCTCCTGCACTCCGCAGCCAGTAGAGCTGCCGGGGGAACGCGGTGGACCACCCAGAGGTGTGTACCATCAGTATCCTTCGGGGCTCCCCAGGATGATAGAATGTCGATCGCTGCATCGGAGGGTGAGCCTGAACTTCGGGGATGATGAGTCGGCACAGCTGCCTCCTTCTGGAGTGACATCTGTGCCCGACACGGACCCAGAAATGATGGCTATGCTTGCCCGGGCCGCCAACAGGGTCGGGCTTGTGTGGAATCCTCCACCGTGTCCCGAACCTCGAGGCTGGATGATTGGTATCTCGGGGTGGCCAGGGCTGGTTCTCAGCCCCCCACCCCAGTGCCTTTCTTCCCGGAAGTGCATGAAGAGCTCACTGGCTCGTGGACGGCACCTTTTACTGCCAGAAACCGAGTCGGTGGGTCCTCCTCCCTCACCACCCTTGATGGTGGAGCGGCTAAGGGATACACGCGCATACCCCCTGTGGAACGGGCCGTTGCTATGCAACTGTGCCCTAACTCCACCTGGCAGGGGGAGCCGTCTCTCCCTTCCCGGGCCTGTAAGTACTCGTCGGATCTTACCGGCAAGGCTTACTCTAGTGGTCCAGGAACGCCATCTCTGGCTGTGTCTCGCGGACATGAGGGATACCGACAAAGTCAGGTTTCTTAATTCCCCCGTGTCCCAGACCGGCCTCTTCGGCGACGCTGTCGAGAACTTTGCCCAGCAGTTCTCGGCTGTCCAGAAGCAGTCTGAGGACATATCCCACATCCTGCCGAGGCGGTCAGCTGCTGCACCTCCACCGCCCGCAGCACCTCAGGCTGCTCGTCGCCGAGGGCGCTCCCCCATGGCTGCCCCGCTCCCGCGCCTCAGCAGCAGCCTCCACCCAAGCAGCGCCGTGGAGCCGGTCGTGGTCAGGGTGCCCAGCCCGTCCAGGCCCCCACCAAGTAGGGCGGCAAAGCCAAGAGCAAGAGGCCCTAGGACGGGCGACCCAGAGATGGAGAGGACTGCTCTTTGGGAGGTGGTGACTGCACCGCTCCCTCCCCCGGAGGAGGGCCGGGTGGAGAATCTTTCGTTAATGTCTGTTAATAAATATGAGGTCAGGGTTCTACAGTCCCTACTTCATTGTACCCAAGAAGAGCGGTGGGTTACGACCTATCCTGGATCTGCGAGTCTTGAATCGGAGCCTTCACAAGCTACCGTTCAAGATGCTCACACAGAAACGCATTTTCGAATGCATCCGTCCCCAGGATTGGTTTGCAGCGATCGACCTGAAGGATGCGTACTTTCATGTCTCGATCCTTCTGCGACACAGGCCATTCCTGCGGTTCGCGTTCGAAGGACGAGCATATCAGTACAGAGTCCTACCCTTCGGGCTGGCCCTGTCTCCCCACGTCTTCACGAAAGTCGTGGAGGGAGCCCTTGTTCCCCATGAGAGAACAGGGTGTTCGCATCTCAATGACTGGCTCATTCTAGCACAGTCTCGGGATCAGTTGTGTGAACACAGGGATTTGGTGCTCAGACACCTCAGTCAGTTGGGGCTTCAGGTCAACTGGGAAAAGAGCAAACTCGCCCCGGTGCAGAGGATCTCTTTTCTCGGTATGGAGTTGGATTCGGTCGAACAGATAGCACGCCTCACAGAGGAACGTGCTCAGTCGGTGTTGAACTGCCTGAATATGTTCAACGGCAGGACAGCGGTCCCACTGAAATACTTTCAGAGGCTCCTGGGGCATATGGCAGCCGCAGCGGCTGTAATACCGCTCGGTCTGCTTCATATGAGACCACTTCAACACTGGCTTCACGGCCGAGTCCCGAGATGGGCATGGCAACGCCACCACGTTCCGGGTGGCAATCACTCAGGAGTGTCGCCAAGCCTTCAGCCCGTGGTCGGACCCCTTGTTTCTTTGGGCAGGAGTGCCCCTAGAACAGGTGTCCAGGCATGCTGTGGTTTTCACGGATGCCTCGACCACTGGCTCGGGTGCCACGTACAACAGGCTTGCAGTTTCAGGGGTTTGGACGGGACCCCATCTGCAGTGGCACATCAACTGCCTCGAGTTGCTTGCTGTACGCCTTGCTCTGAGCCGCCTCAAAGGGCCACTACGGGGCAAGCATGTACTGGTCCGTACGGACAACACTGCGACCGTTGCATACATCAACCGTCAAGGTGGTCTACGCTCCCGTCGCATGTCGCAACTCGCCCGCCATTTCCTCCTGTGGAGTCGGAAGCATCTGAGGTCGCTTAGCGCCATTCATGTCCCCGGTGTGCTCAACCGTGTGGCCGACGAGCTCTCACGAGCTGCGCTGCCGGGAGAGTGGCGACTCCACCCCCAGGTGGTCCGGCTGATCTGGAGAGAGTTCGGAGAGGCTCAGGTAGACCTGTTTGCATCACCAGAAACCTCTCACTGCCAGTTGTTTTACTCTCTAACCGAGGGAACAGTCGGGACAGACGCACTGGCACACAGCTGGCCCTGGGGCCTGCGCAAATATGCGTTTCCCCCAGTGAGCCTACTTGCACAGACACTGTGCAAAGTCAGGGAGGACGAGGAGCAGGTCCTGCTAGTTGCGCCCTATTGGCCCAACCAGACTTGGTTCCCAGAACTCTCACTCCTCGCGACAGCCCCTCCCTGGCCCATTCCTCTGAGGAAGGACCTTCTTTCTCAAAGACGGGGCACTCTTTGGCACCCGCGTCCAGACCTCTGGAAACTCCATGTCTGGTCCCTGGACGGGACGCGGAGGTTCTAGGTGACTTACCCCCCGAGGTACTTAACACCATCACTTCGGCATGGGCACCATCTACAAGACGTGCTTACGCCTCGAAGTGGAACCTGTTCATCGAGTGGTGTTCTTCTCGCTGAGAAGACCCCCGAAGATGCTTGATCAGAGTCGTGCTGTCCTTCTTGCAGCAAGGGTTGGAGCGTAGGCTGTCCCCCTCCACCCTCAAAGTCCACACTGCTGCTATCTCCGCTTACCATGACCACATAGATGGCAAAACTGTTGGTCAGCACGACCTGGTCGTCAGGCTCCTTAGAGGGGCGAGACGGTTAAATCCTCCTCGTCCTCCCTCCATACCCTCTTGGGACCTCGCTCTGGTGCTTCGAGCACTCCAGATTGCTCCCTTTGAGCCTTTGCAATCAGCAGACTTAAAGATTCTGTCTATGAAGACTTTGCTGCTGGTTGCGTTGCCCTCCATCAAGAGGGTAGGGGACCTGCAGTCATTTTCAGTCGACGAATCGTGCCTAGAGTTCGGGCCGGGTGACAGCCACGTGGTACTGAGACCCCGGCCTGGCTATGTGCCCAAGGTTACTACCACTCCCTTCAGGGACCAGGTAGTGAGCCTGCAAGCGCTGCCCTTGGAGGAGGCAGACCCAGCCCTGGCTTTGCTCTGTCCGGTTCGCGCCTTGCGACTGTACATAGACAGAACTCAAAGCTTCAGGACCTCAGACCAGCTCTTTGTCTGTTACGGAGGCCAGCAGAAGGGAAAGGCTGTCTCCAAGCAGAGGATGGCCCACTGGATAGTGGATGCCATCGCCCTGGCTTACCAAGTTCAGGGCGTGCCCTGCCCGCTCAGGTTGCACGCTCACTCCACAAGAGGTGTAGCATCCTCCTGGGCACTGGCTCGTGGCGCCTCGCAAACAGACATTTGTAGAGCTGCGGGCTGGGCGACACCTAACACGTTCGCAAGATACTATAGCCTTCGTGTTGAGCCAGTCTCCTCCCGTGTTCTCGCCTCAGGTCAGAGGCACAGAGAGGCCCCGACTTAGTGTCGGCTTGCTGCGCTACATGCGCTCTTTTGCTCCAGAGAGTCCCTATGGGCAGACCCTGTTGAGTCCTCCGGTTACCCTTCGGCAGCCGACGTGGCGGAGTGTCTGGCGCCAGGCCTATACTCCGTTGCATTCTTGAGAACTGGATTTGGGCTGGGTTCCATATGTGTGACCCTACGGGTATCCCATATGGTTGTTTCCACGGTTGCTCCTAAACGAAGCCAGTGTCTTTCCCTCTGGGAGAACCCATCTCTCATTGAGTTGGAGTCACCCCAGTTCTTCCATATGTTGTACAACCTACAAGGTTAGTCCATATGTACTTCTCCACATAACTCCTTCGGGGAAGGATGTGGCTTCCGCAGCGTTCCTTTTCTAACGAAAGGTTACGCTTTCCCAGCGTTATCCAATAGTCTCACTGAATGGGTTTGGGAACAGCAGTGATCGACCCTCTCTGTGTGTTAGCCCTGTCCCACCGTCCTCAGGCAAGGGGGTTCAGGTGGCTTACAACAGAGCGCTGGAAGAGGGCAGCTCTTGTGGCACTTTGGTAGGGATTCCTATTCGTCGGTCTGTCCGACGTACGTTGAACGTGACCAACTGAATGGGAACGTCTCGGTTACAAAGGTAACCCTCGTTCCCTGAAGGAGTAAACGGAGACGTACGTCCCGTCGCCACAGTCGTTGTCCTGCTGATGCTGCCACCTGCTTGGTTCGGCTCCTCAGCAAAAACCTGAAGATGCAACGCACCTGCTGCTCATTATATACCCGCGCTGCGAGGCAAGCAGCTGATGCATATGATTGCATGCCAATGTTCATTGGCTCATTGTAGTTACACTCGAAGTAGATTGGCCTCTCTAGCGAGATTCCTATTCGTCGGTCTGTCCGACGTACGTCTCCGTTCCCTCCTTCAGGGAACGAGGGTTACCTTTGTAACCGAGACGTTCTGTTTTCACTTACCCACATTGTCAAGAGTGAAACTGACATTTGCAGTTGTGTTTGTCGGCATCACCAGCATGGACACAAGCTTCTCACTGGCTTTTAACACACGGTTTCCATCTGACACCAGTTTATTTGGGTCAGCTGATGATGACTCTGAAAACTTCTCTGTAGCGTTGAGGACCATATCCAAAATAGTTTTAACATCCTATTTTAGTGATCATATAAATAGGAATATTTGTAAACATTGAAACAAAAGAAAGCATTTCTACAGAATAATGATTATTTTGTCATTTTTGTCTTACAGTCAATGGGAGCACATTAGTTGTAATGTTCTCTATCCGGTCAAGAAGATTTTCTACACATCGTCCCGAGGTCTGATTCTGAAATCACAATTGAGCTTTACAATTACAACTGAAACTGAACCTGTGTGCACTCATTTGATGATTTGATACTGTTTTTCAAGTCAAATAAAAATTGTTTGTATTCTCCTACAAAGTACATTGCCAGGAATTTACAGGATTAAAGAGTATTATTTTACAAGAAATTAATGTAGTCAGAAATGTATGATGAAATTAATGTATGATGGGCCATTTTCTTTTGAATTACTATGAATCAACAGCAACATTATACATCACAGTAATTTACTGCTGTTTTGCAGAAATTTACCCTGCAACAACTTACCTTACAGTCTTGCAACAGTGTGGTAATCAGACCTGGAATAAGAAAAGTCTAATAAAATAATTTTAAATTGGTTTCAGAATGAAATTACTTTTAAATTTCTTTTATTGAAAATGTTTGGGCACCATTATGTTGATCAGTGTTTTGTTTAACTCTTGGCATTTTATGTGAGATTGTTGTTTTTTAACAGTGTTTACCAGAACACATAATGTATTGCAAAAAAAGGCCAATAGCAAACATGATCATGTGATGTAGTTTTCAGCATTATAAAGTAGAATAATTCATTAAAGGGGTTATTTGTTGTTAATAGATCATATTCACCAATAATACTTTCTTTCAACAGAACAGACATTCTGAATTTTGATTTTTATAACATACATTATTTTTAGACACAGACATCAAGAATCAGCATATGAATCTCAACAATGGTGACATGCTGAGAGCCACCACAGTATAAAACTCAAGGCCCCCAGCATGAATTGCAGCATTAAGCATGTCCTGATTGTTAAGATTCATATGCTGATTCTGTAATGTGTGTCTAAAAAAATCATATAATGTATTCAAAAATTCACATCTGTTGAAAGAAAGTATTGTTGGTGAATACAATCTATGAATAACAAATAACCACTTATGCTCCAGGAAATATTACTTTATGATACTGACAACTATATCACTTATCTTTGATTCTGGTTTCCCTTTAAACAAATTATGTGTTTTAGTAAACACTGTTACAAAGACCACAAACCACAAACTCACATACAAAAAGCCAAGAGTCAAACTGCCCAACTGAAGGAAACACTGATAATCATGATGGTGACCAAATATTTTCAATAAAACACAAACATCTAAACCTGTTAATTCTCAAAAAGAACTTCTGCTGAGATCTTGAGAGATTTATTGACTTATTTTATCTTCAGTTGATTTCAGGCTGTGTGGTTTTAAGTCAGTTGTAGTTGTGTTTCATTTTATGAGAGTGCAAGCATGATGTTGAACAAACATCACATGTAACCATTATCATTGATTTTTGGATGAAATTTCAAAATTTTTTCAACATCAATTGCAGGTGCAAAAGTAATGTTGATTCAGTGCAGTTAGCATTAACACAATAACATTGATTTAACGTTGTTTCGATGGTTTCTTGCTATCTGGGAAGTTACATAGTGTACCTTTAAAAATTCTTAATACTGAGGATCATGAGACTCTGTTATTCCCAATGTCATATCTTTAACTTTGCCAATGAAAACAGGTAAAGTACACAATTTCACTGCATTCATTTAGGTAAGGAGAGTGTAATATTATATGTAAACATCAAATCAAACTCAGATTGTGTGAATGTGTTAGTGACTGTCTCTAAATAACATTAACGAGACAGAAATTGTCAACAAAAAACAGACTTGATTGAAACAAAGTCCAGCATTACACTGACCTGTAGAAGTAACACTTGTAGATGTTGTGGAAGTGACCGGAGGCACAGGAACTGAAACAAAAGCAGATGGAAATAGATGTTAAATCAGATTAAAATGCTGAAATACTGTGTTCTTCATGAAAACAATTACTAGGATGAACTTCTTTTGAAAGCCACATTCCAGTTCTGCAACACATTCACCTGTAGTAGTGGAACTGGTAGATATTGTAGAAGCAGCCATCTGTAAAGGAACTGAAACAATGCAATCTCTTTTTTTCTGTTCTTGTTGTTTCTCTTTCCTTCAACGATTTTGCTTATTAACATCAGGAGTCTTCAATATTGGTCAATCATCACTTAATTCTCTCATTAACTTTAACACTACTTCAGTGTTACATTTAACACCCTGTAGTGTGGACACATATGTACGCCGAGGGGTGTTAATTTAACACTGGAGATTTTGCTGTGTGGTCTGATTGTTGTATCGGTGCTGCTGATGTTAGTAACAGCTAAAAAAAATAATGACTGATGTAGCTCATGTAGTTATAAGTGCTCTTTTTTAACCTCTGCTCATCTTTATAGAGACACAAACCCAGCTTAACAGCATTTTGTCATAAGATCATTCTTAAAATATTCAGTGTTGGTTCTGGGAATGTAAAAAAAAAAAAATGTTTTCATGACATTAGAGGAATGTGTTTTAAACAGTAGCTATGATGTTCCTCAAACATTCAAACATGAATAAAGAAACCTTTTACAAACACATTGCAAATGTTTTATTGGAAGTAAAATCTATCAAATGCAATTAACTCATTATCTAATAATATTAAAATCAAATGATATCAAGTGTCTGTATAATATATAATTTATATTTTATAAATGTTCAGTTCTTGTTTTGTTTGTTCCATGTATGGTTCAGCTAAACAGGCCAATAAAAGACTATTAACTACTATTATTACTTATAATTATACTAATGTGTAATTGAAATGTCTACAAATGTATAAAACTAATCAGAGATCAGGGAAAAACCACAGACACTTGTTCAGTGCTTCACAGAGATCGCCCCCAGTGGTAAACCATTGAAATTTCGAAACATTTCGACAGTTAGGATGTAACAAAGCTTTATTTACTGAAATCATGTGACTTTGGCAGTTTGAAACATGCTCCGAACCACTGATTTGAAACAAAAGATTTGTAAAGGTTTCTAAGCTTTATGAAGCAGTGTTTTGAATGATTTTTTTTAATGATTTTGTTTATTTTGGTTATTTTTTAATTTAGAAATATTCTTTTTAGTGGACTCAAATGAAATAAGTTCAAGTGTATAATATGGTCATATAGTTATAAATATTGAATTTAAATGGAAGTCAGCCAATTGGTGTGGTATTTTTACAGCAACATACTGTAATGTAGATTATGGTAAATAACTGTAAAATTAACAGTAAATTATTGGCAACTTTTTTTGCCAGTATTTTACTGTAAATTCACAGGACAATTTTTTTACATTTTTTTTTTATTTTTATGTGCATACAATGTCTACCTGACCAGTTTCATACTCTGTGAACTGAAGAAAATGGCATTAACCAATCAGAACACATGAAATCGGCTCTATTCTTTATCTTTAAATTTAGACGCAGACATGGAGACACAAACATGAATGTGTAGAAAAAGCTCATGTGAATATAATTACCTGCACAGTATGTTGAACTGCAGACAGGTGGACTAACCAGCTTATAGACATAATAATTGCCTGGACAGGCTTTTACTTTAATGGGATAAGACCCGAAATGGCAGCAGTAATTGTTAGCGTGACCACAGACTTCTCGGCTGATGATTCCATCCTCAACTGTTGGGTGTCCACCACGTAGCCACAGTGGGATATTAGTGCCACAGCTATACTGAGCAACACACGTGTCTGGGATCTGAGCGCTCGTATTGTTAATGAAGAGACGATACCAGCCACTCCAGGTGACAGACTTGTCACACCTCCTGACTGAATCATATGTATTATTGATGGATCTCCATGTATCGTTCAGCACAGTGTAGTTGTAGCAGGGGTCTGCAGAGAGATAAACACCAATATGAATTCATAGAGTCAGTATATAAATATATTCACGAAATACAATTCCCAAATGCATAACCTATTTGATATTCACAAAATGTTATTCTCAAATGCAAAATATGTTCACAAATTCTTGAAAACAAGAATTGAAAACACAATGAGGACTGTTTTTGACAATGAAGTGTGGCATATTCAGAGCTACTGTACATTGTGAATGACAGCCAGCCACACCTGAGAACATCTACAGGGTTCATACATTTCTACCAATACATTTCCATGACTTTAGAGGCAAATATTCATGACCTAACCCTTCATGAAATGTCTGTAAATACATTTAGAATAAGATCCATTTCAAATTTACCATAGCATATCTTATTTAAAAAATAATGACAAGCTATGTGGTTTATTATAAAATAAACATTTATTTACATAATGTTGACAGACCAGTAAGACCATAATGTGTCTAACTCCATTGTAGCAATAAATTAACATAAATCAACTGGAGGCAACAATATGTTGCTACTGTAGTTTTTTTTTTTTTTATATAAATAATGTACAATGTAAAAAATTGCCAGGAATTTACATGATTAAAGAGTATTATTTTACAATAAATGGTAACACTTTATAATAACTGCATGCTATGAAGCATTAGTTAAGCATTAGTAAATAGTCAAATCATCACTTATAAAGCATCCATAGACATTAGTAAGCAGTTTATAAATACAGCTATAAATGTTTTTTTTTTTTTCTTGATTTGTAAGCATATCTATAATGTGTTTAATAATTGTATTTTCATACCTTACTAATGATCAATTTATCATTTCTAAAGTAAGTATTACATTATTTACAAACCAGTTATTGAGGAGTTGTCAGTGGTTCATAAGATCATTTAGGAAGTGTAAGTAAATGATTAATAAACTATTTAAATGTACATTTATAAATTTGATTATTTAGACATAGTAATAGTTACTCAGTGTGTTAATAAATGCTTTATTAACTCATATTCCTACTGCAATTCATGATTAATTCAGGTAGTTATAAAACATTTAGAAGTGGTCAGTTAAAGGGTTAGTTCACCCAAAAATGAAAATTATGTCATTAATGACTCACTCTCATGTCGTTCCAAACCCGTAAGACCTCCGTTCATCTTCGGAACACAGTTTAAGATATTTTAGATTTAGTCCAAGAGCTTTCTGTCCCTCCACTGAAAATGTATGTACAGTAGACTGTCCATGTCCAGAGAGGTAATAAAAACATCATCAAAGTAGTACATGTGACATCAGTGGGTTTGTTAGAAGTTTTTGAAGCATCTAAAATACATTTTGGTCCAAAAATAACAAAAACTACGACTTTATTCAGCATTGTCTTCTCTTCCGGGTCTGTTGTATCCGCTTTCACTCCACAGTGACGCTGCTTCTTCTTCTTCTTCTTCTTCTTCTTCTTCTTTCCTGTTTTACGGTGGTTGCCATCCAGCTTATTGGTGCATTACCGCCCCCTTCTGCTCCGGACAGTGATGCTGATGATGTGTTATCTAGTGTGCCCGAGCTTCGTTTACAGTCTGAGGGAGACGCACGCTGTATTCAAGCTATTCTACATTGTTAGTATTTTGGTATTGATATATTTTTTAAAATGATGCGTAGGTGTGCATGTCGCGGATGTCATAATTGCGTCACTGTCCGGAGCACCAATGCACCAATAAGCTGGATGCCAACCGCCGTAAAACAGGAAAGAAGAAGAAGAAGCAGCGTCACTGTGGAGTGAAAGCGGATATACAACAGACCCAGAAGAGAATACAATGCTGAATAAAGTCATAGTTTTTGTTATTTTTGGACCAAAATGTATTTTAGATGCTTCAAAAACTTCTAACTAACCCACTGATGTCACATGGACTACTTTGATGTTTTTATTACCTTTCTGGACATGGACAGTACACCGTACATACACTTTCAATGGAGGGACAGAAAGCTCTCGGACTAAATCTAAAATATCTTAAACTGTGTTCCGAAGATGAACGGAGGTCTTACGGGTTTGGAACGACATGAGGGTGAGTCATTAATGACATAATTTTCATTTTTGGGTGAACTAACCCTTTAACTATTTTTGTGAGCTCATCTAAAGTGAGGACTATTTATGCTTTGTAAAGTTTTTATGAATGAGATTTAAAGGTTCAGTGATCTTCTGCACTGCTGTCCTCTAATGTTTTAAATCAGTACTGTGGTAGTTTTGACACAAGGAATATGTGTTGATAAAGCATTTATTAACACACTAAGTAACAAATACTATATGTCTAAATAATAAGATGTAATAATTTTCATTTTGGGGTGAACTAACCCTTTAACTGACCACTTCTAAATGTTTTATAACTACCTGAATTAATCATGAATTGCAGTAGGAATATGAGTTAATAAAGCATTTATTAACACACTGAGTAACTATTACTACGTCTAAATAATAAAATTTATAAATGTACATTTAAATATTTTATTAATCATTTACTTACACTTCCTAAATGATCTTATGAACCACTGACAACTCCTCAATAACTGGTTTGTAAATAATGTAATACTTACTTTAGAAATGATAAATTGATCATTAGTAAGGTATGAAAATACAATTATTAAACTAATTATAGATATGCTTAGAAATCAAGAAAAAAACATTTATAGGTGTATTTATAAATTGCTTACTAATGTTTATTAATGTTTTATAAATTATGAATTGACTATTTACTAATGCTTAACTAATGATTCATAGCGTGAGTTATTATACCAATAAATTACTGTAGTCAGAAATGTACAGTAAAATTAATGCAAGCTGGGTCATTTTCTTACTAAATACTGTTAATCAACAGCAAAATGAAGCTGAGCTCACAGTAATTTACTGCTCTTGTTTTACTGTGAATTCACATTACAAAGTTGTCTGTAACCATGCCACTGTAAGAAATTATATTGTTTAGTACTGTAATTGATTTGAAGTCACCACAATGGTGATCAGTATTCCATTTGCTTAGGCTCTTCGACCTTGTATATTCATATTCAAACTTCATAAGCTAATTGGCTGATTTTAAAGGGTCAGTTCACCCAAAAAATGAAAATTCTTTCATTAATTACACACACTTATGTCATTCCACACCCATAAGTCTTTTGTTCATCTTTAGAACACAAATTAAGATATTTTTAATGAAATCTGAGAGGTATATTATTCGTCCATAGACAGCAATTTAACTGACACTTTCAAGGTCCAGAAAGGTACTAAAGACATGATTTAAACAGTTGAAGTGACTGCAGTGTTTCAACGTTAAATTTATGAAATTACGACAATACTTTGTGTGTGCAAAACACCAACAAGCAAGAAGTCAAGGGTAAGAAACAAAATAAAAAAAAATTAATTCACCTCCCTACTCCCCCCTCTCCTCCCCCCGTTGCTTCTGGGCTGGCCATTAATACCCTCTACACCTGTACCCTCGCCCCGCTGCACGATATAGCACGTTGTGTGTGAAGGTTCTTCAGGTGTTTTTGCGTTTTACGTCATGGTCCTGTGCCAATGTAGTGTTTTCTAGTTCTGTTTCGTAACATAGCTATCCGGACGTGCTGGTATTGTTAAACTAATCGTATGAGGATTACAGCACCAACCCTAAGCACATCCCCTGCCTTTTTGATATAAAATTCACTGTTTTTTTTTTTTTGTTTTTGTCCTACTAGAAAATTACTCTCTCAGCGTGCATTAATAATTTAAGGTTGTGAGTTAATACCCTCCCCCCCACATTTGATCTATGAATTTTAAATTTGTTTTTTTCTCCGTGAACTAAGCTTGGCCTTTTACCCCCCCCACCCCTTTTTAGTCAAACTAGTACTATTATATGGTTTAGTCGTTATTTCAATGGATTTCTACATTATCTTTATCCAATGGTTTTGTAGATAATTGTGTGTTTTTGTTTTTTTTTTTTTCACACTATAGTAAATGGGCGCTTGCTTATAGATTTTTTTATTCTTGTTTGAAAGTTTTTTTGTGTGATCTTATAGTTTTTGTGTTTTTTTTCTTATCATCACCTATAATGTGATTGTTCCCCCCTGAAGACATTAAATACTGACTTTGGCAAAATCCCCCCACGCTAGTCAGTTGTGACATTCAACCATAATTAATAAAGATTAATTTTCTGTAACTATTTTATGACATTACGCAAACAACACAAACTTTAGGGCTCCAACAATTTTAACCATTAAAATTAAATAAAAAAAAAAAAAAAAAAACGACACAAAAAAAAAAACTGAACATAAAAAAAAAAAATAAATCCCCCACTAAACACATGAACAAAAAAAAAAAAAAAAACACAAATACAAAAATAAATAAAATTAAAAATTGGACCATAGTTATAAAGTATAATAAAAAAAAAAAAAAAATTAAAAAAAAAAATAAAATAAATAAAACATTAAACTCCCCCCCACACAACCCCAACACACCACACACAACCAACACCACCACACACACACCACCACCACACAACCACCCCCCCCTTATTAAAATACTTAAATAATTATAATAAAAATACTTTCTAGCAGCACAGTATAAAACCAACTGTATCGAAGAAACTTCGAAGCACACTATTATACTATGTACCGGTCCAATAAGTTTGGTTGAACCCACCCCTACCGAACACTTCAATCCCTAACACCATTGTGTTTTTAAAGAATTTTTTTTCCCCCCCCTCCCCCGTCCTGCTTCACTGCCACAAGGTCTACATTTCCTATGTGTTTATTAAAATTACAGTAAAAAACATGTAATATTGTGAAATATTATTACCATTTAAAATAGTATGTGTCTCCTCCCCTCTTTTTACAGATTATATTTTGACAATGCGCCCTCCCACCATCCCCCTCACTTACACACCCTTTTTCCTTTGTTTGTATTTGTCTTAAGCTGAATTGTTTCAGCTATCGTTTACTCCGGATTCAGTGTCCTTTGATCCTTTTCAGAAATCATTCCACCTCATATTATAGACCCTCGATCCCCGCCTCGCCCTCCTCGCTCAATAAACATTTTTTATGATTATTTTTTCCAATGTTTGAAACATCAGTTTTGTACTTTTTTTTTTTTCAGGATTGCTCTTTATGAATTAGTCCCAACGTACCTCCAAACACACCAGCGACCCCCAGCACACCCCCCTCTTCATCCAACCTCCCCCCAGCGCGACCAATACACACAAAGCGCTTCTGTTTAGGCATTATACCACCTACGTCCTCCCCTCCCCAATAAGTTTGTGGGGTTTCAGTAGTGAATTTTATTTTTTTTGATGTTTTTTTTTTAAAAAAGTCCATAATTTTAGAAGAAATGCCTCAATACTTTTGTTCATATATTTCAGTCAAGGATTTCATTAAATATCACAGTGGCAGTAAAGACATTTTATAATGTTTACAACAGTATTACATTTCACGATGACACTGTTCTTGTTGAACTTTCTATTCAGCAAATGAATCGCTGAAAAAAAATTATTATGTAATCACAAATGAGTTTTGTTACAATTGTACACATTAAATGTTTTACTCCCCTCCCCACTGCTATGGTCTAGCATGAGTGCAGTCATATTATTTAATGAGTTTTCTGTGGAGGATCAGGTGACACTAGACTGGAGGTAATTGCATCTGAATAATTCAGCTTGCCAATCACAGGACTATAAATTACGTTTTGTGTAAATTATATTCATAATATGAAACAGTTCTTTTTAAATTAATATATTTTTTTCACAATCATTTACTGTTTTCCACTCGTATTTTTAATTACTACCAATATATGTTTACGCCTTTGGTTTGAGCAGACTATCGTCATTTCTTTTAAAAACAGTAAAATAAGTCTCCCTCCCCTCTCAGCATCCGCCCCTCCTCACCCAAACCTCTCCCCTTCGCGCGACTGTGTTATCTGATTTTTATGTGTGACTGCGTTTGTCCTCCGACAGTCCCTCACCCCCCCCCCCCTTTTCTTTCTTATCAGCGTTCGTTTCCTTGGTCCAACACCGCGAAGGGTCAGGTTACACTCTGCCTTTTCTTTGTCTTAAAAATTTGTGTTAACATAAATACCAAATTGAAATTAAATGAACATTTCACGTGCTGACAGGCGGACCACACTCTGCGTCCCATCAAGCTGTGCTGCTTCGATTTGTAAACTCTCTGCAAAGCGAACTCACAGAGGTGAGACTTGATTCCTCCGCAAGACTCGCTTAATCCCCTTTGTTCTTTCATTTGTTGCTTTCAGTAGATAGGCAGCGTGTGACCGCTCAGCCCCAAGGCCCACAGGCGAGCACGGACCACCATCTGGTCAACAAGTGCACCCAAAACTAAGAAGCTGATGCATCCGAGCACTCAAGCCACTCACACAAGGCTCGTTCACCACCCGTTACTCTGAATAAACACCATCCCTTCGGGTGAACTTACCCTCAGTTTGACTCTTACTTTCCCGCCATCACTGGTGGTGGAGAATGCTGGTCATATTTACAGTGAAGAGGACATT
Organism: Culter alburnus; assembly: GCA_028476615.1. Taxonomy (NCBI): domain Eukaryota; kingdom Metazoa; phylum Chordata; class Actinopteri; order Cypriniformes; family Xenocyprididae; genus Culter; species Culter alburnus. The sequence continues at coordinate 152,324 of JAOTNS010003760.1, forward strand.
GATCGACCCCTCCTCACACGCTGTCTATTTATTGAACTCGCTTGTCTTTTTGGTTTTTTGTTTTTGGTTTTTTTGTTTTGTTGTTTTTCCACGTCTGCTTGCCTTCACGTATTTTTCTCTTTGGTTTACCTCTCAGGTGGTCGCTCTCCTCCCACTATGGAAGAGCTTTTTGTGAAGCACCTTCACCGGGAGGGACATCCGCCGCAGCTTAATTATGTGAACACATTGCCTCCCGCAGTTGGAAACCGACCGTGACTGGCGCATGGCTTCCGTTCCTGCGCTTCACATTGTCCCCGCGTAATCTCCCTGTGCCTACCTTGACTTCGCCCGTTCTCCAGTCAATCGTTCAGCTATTACCCAGATGTACATGCGTTGTCGGCAGTCGATTTTGTACGACTCGATGTATTCTTCCAGTTTTTTGTATTTCGAGACCGTTCTGCCATGCGTGGAGTTGGTCGTGGCTCCTCGCCCCACCCCCCCCACGCGACCTCGCAACCCCCCCCTAGGCGCCCCACGCCCTTTCGTGCCCCCCGCGCTCTTCACTGTCGTGTCACTTTGGAGAGGTCTTCTCAGCGATCGTTACTTTCGCTTTTTGCCCTCCGGACAACTAATGTAACCTTCTTTTCTACGAGGCCGCAAACAAAATCTATAACTGGCAAAGGTATGTATCCTTTGTTGGCCATATTGGTTGGTCGTCTCTGATCTAGCCGTCTGCCCAGCTTGTTTTTCCACACACACCCTGTCGAGTAGGGGATCTCTCGATCCTCGCGTTCACGCCCGCCCTGGTGTATCCCCCCCCCAAGCTCGATCCCCTCCCCCACCTCCCCCCCGCCCCTCGCGCCCCCCCAACCACCCACCCCTTTTTTTTGTGGTGGCTGGTGCTGTGTGGGTCTCCACCTCTTCTCTCGTATCTGTCCAGTTTTGTTGCGGAGCGTGTCGTTTTTTGGTGTCCCCCCATACACCCTGCCGATTCTCTTTTTTGCGTCTTTCCTTGCGTGCCCTCTTTCCCCGTTGTTTCTCGCTTTTACGGCAGTCACCTGTTATTGTTTCGGAACCCTAGCTCGAACGTGGAGAACTGGTCTGCGCCATAGACGCTGGCGGAGAGCCCTTTTCCCACATCCGTGGATGGTTAGGGAGTAGTGCGCCGCCTCATTGTTCCCCTGAAGGTGCCGCCCCTTTGGTTTTTTTCAGTGAGCTGGCGCGGCGGCCTGTGATGTGGCACCGCTAGCGACGTGCACTTAGGCAGCTGGCACGCCACCCCTCCCCCTCTCCCCCCCCCCGGCCCCCCACCACCCCGGTTTTACAGCCTTCCTATGTGTCTCATCCCTGTCAAGCCACCCAACGTTCTTCCCAGGATCGTCTCTTGGCTTTTTGCCCCGCACCCAGGCTTGGCGCCGTTCACACAGTGAGAATTTGCGCTCGCTGTGCGGTTGCTGGAGGTGGATAAGTAAACGTGCCCCCCACGCGTTCCGTTTTGAATTTTTTCCTCGATCTCCCCCCTGTTCTGGACTTCTTGGCAGTTGGGTGCTGTGTCAGTACCTGGTTCAATTCATTGACTATCGGTCTCTCCACATTACCTTTGGGTGCATCGGTCGTGACGATCTCATAGAGAGTGTCTCGGGTGCACGGTGTGTGTTTACCTCGCTGCGTTCGTAATTTCGGCGCTCTGGCCAGTCCCCTCACCCGATCGTCGTGGTTCTGTCGGGGAATTCTCCAGTGCCGTCTATCCTTCTTTTTTCAGAAGAATCTTTGGCCAGGGTTTCTGTAGCCACTGCTTTGCTTACTCGCCTGCCGTCACTCACCGCCACCCACCCCCCCGCCACCTACCCCTTTTGTTCTCGTGTTTTAATCCGTCTTCTTTCACTAGGGTAATAAGTAAAACACAAAAAACACCACAAAAAAAAAAACATTATATATAGTTTAACACCCGTAAGTCCCCAACAACACATGTGATTTCGCCCCCCTTCACTCTCGTTTTTTTTGCCCCTCATAACCGGTGCTTATTTTTGTGTATTCCACTACCTGCGTCTCCAGCAGCCCCCGTCGCACTGTGGGAGCCGGTGGGTGTTCCCCCGTTTTTTTTTTTCCAGGATGTCATCACGAGGACGATCGCCTCCCATGCATGCTGTCCCTTTGGTGTGTTTGGGCAAGTTGAGGGTTTGCGAAGGAAAGGGAGCTTCTACCAGCCCCCTACCCTCATTCGCACATTTTTATTCACTGAAGTGCGATATTCCCATGTGCCATGTCGTTCGCGTGTCAGCGGCCCTACTCGTGTGTCTCCCCCCCCTGGAGTTGCTCGGTTCCCGTACTTACGTTTTTTCGCAGTCTGGACGAGGTACAGTGTGAGGTGATGCTGAGGTTTGAGGGGTTAATTTTGAACCATCTCTGGCAGCGCCCTCTGGTCCAGCCTTCCATTCGTTGTTCATGTGTTCCGAAGCCCGATCTCTGGCACCTCCGCTTCTGATACGACTTCCGTTCGCCTTAAACGCAGTTTCCTCCAGAACTCCCCCCTTTTTTTTGGACTGTTACCTGTGGCCGAATGTGGGTGGGGTTCTCCCTGCTGTGGTACACACCAGCCTCCCCCCCTCCCCGACCCCCAACACCCTCCCCCCCTCTGGACCGTGTTGGGAGATGCTTCGTGGTTTCATCGTCCACGTTCTCGACCTACTCAATGTGGTCTTACTGGCAGGTCCCCATTACCAAAGACTTGGCTCCTCTCACCCCTAATGGCCCCTGGCAGTACTCGGGTTTACTTCCTCTGTCGGCCACACTGGGCCGCCGTGCCTACCTTCCAATCGTTTCCTGTGACTGCACCCCCCCCCCCCCCTACCCCCCCCCTCCCCGCTGCCCCCCCCCCTCGCATTTCAGGCAGTATGCTTGTTGTGTGCCTCATCTTTCGACGACGTATCATCTCACTCCCCTCTCTCCGGCTATTACTTTTGTGTTAGGATACCCCACTCCCCCCATACATTGTGCGTGCGGAGGGGCTATTCGTGAACTATTTGCGGTGGCTTGGCTGATTCCGCCAATTATATATTGTAGATTATTTATTGATTAAGATATATATTATTATTCACCTCTGCTTAAATTTTTAATCTAATTACTTACCTTCTCTGTGATTATATTAATCTTAATAATACACATACATAACATTTTTTTTGCTGTGTTAACGTATTAAATCATTTCAATTCAAATGAATCAATTGCAGGGTTCTCCTCCCCACTTTTTGTTCTCTTGTGTTTTTTCAAAATAATTTATTTGTTTTCGTTTTTCTTTCGTTGGACTAGACATTTTTGTTCATTGTGCGCATCAACATTAACATAAAAATTTTGCCCTTACCCACCGCTGGTCTGCAGCCTCGGTGTGCCACACTACCACCTCGCTGCTCCACAATTTATATATTGTTTTCCCATGCCACTCTCACTTTGTTTATTTTATTTCTTTGCCCTTTCTTTTGTCAAAAAAAAAAAAAAAGTGATAAAGAAAAAATATTTGTTTTTGTCTACATTAATTCCCACCTCCCGCACCAGTAAATTACCACACGCCTCACGCGACCACCCTTCGAACCGCTCTCGTGATTTTATTAATAGCGCCATAACCCTCTACTACACAACCTAGTTTTTTCTTACTATATACCCCACTACCAACTCCTCCCGCAATGCACGCCTTGACCCCCCTCCACCCCCACACCCCCCCACCCTACCCAACCCCCACCCTCTCAGCCCCACCTCGTTTGTGGTGTTTCTGTTGTTTTTTTTTCCACCTCACTTCCAGATTTAAACGAACTGATTTTATTTGTTCGGTGGTCGCACCCCCCCCCCACCACACCGCCCCTTTACTACACTTATTTTGCATTTTAATAACTGATAACTATTTGTTTGGATTTTATTCATGTTGCTAATTTTTTACTAAAACATCTCCATTTTGTGTCTTTAAGTTGGCCTCCCATCGACCTCCGTCGCCCTCTGCCTCCGACGCTCACCCACCCCTTTGTAATTTCATCGTATAGACCGTGTGGACCGATCAGTGTGTTGTTGTCATGATTCATTTTAAAACAGAATCTTTGGTTCAAATGAGTCTTATGGGTTTCACGATTGGGACATTTAGTCGACGTTTACCGGTTTGTCGTTTTTGTCAAATCGCGATACTTGTTTTCATTTTAATGTATCATTCTGCCATAGATTTGTCAACACAGAAAACACTTTCCCTACTTGAGAGGATTTTCTTTTTTGTTTTGTACGTGAAGGTGTGTGTTGAGTTTGATATGTCATGCTTTTGCACGTGCAGTGTCGTCCCTCGTTAGAGAAAGATGATGTTGTGAACGTGTTTCTTTTTTGATTGCACTTTAGTGCACATTCTCCAGCGTTTTTATCATCAGGGAAAAATCATTTTCGCCGAATGCGCTTTTCGTGTGGAAACATGGATTTTCGGTTTTTTTATCTGGACAACGCTCCCTTCTTTGAGATTTGTTTCAATTTGATTATCTTAGGTGTATTATTGTATTGTTGGTGAGTGGTTAGAGGTAGTACAGTGTCAATAGACGTGTGGCTTATACTTGGTAAATGCATCTCGTAAAACAGTAAGCGAAAAAGCAAAAAACGCACGACAACCCCCCGACCAAATTCATAACACAGGTTTTACAACTTATTTGTTGAGGGGGGGGGGGGCCCCACCCCCCCCTCCCCCCCACACATACCGAATCACGCCACACCCCCCCCCCAAAAGTGTGTTGTTTTTAATTCTGTGCTTCTCACATCCATCCCCCCTTCCCCCCTCTCTCACCAACCCCCACACCCGCCCCCCGCTAAAAAATTATTTTTGGTCTACCATAAACTTTATTAATTAGTGGCGTGTGAGAGAGTAAAGGCGGGGTGGGTGGTTATTTTAATTAGCACAGCCCATTGCGTAAGTGTTCATAACCACCCTCCCCGCACTCCCCTCCTCCACCCTACCCCACCTTACCCCTAGAATAAACGAAAAAATAAAACTATTGTTAGAACGGGTGGGCGTAGGGGTAGGGGGCGGTCCCTGTGCGGAGGTGGGGGTGCCCGATGCCAGTTGGCTCGGGGTTGTGGCCATTAATATATTGTGCTGTATCTAACTGCTAACTCTAAAAAATGACTGTAAACAAACAATATCATACTTTATTTCCACAGTGCACTGTAGAAATACAATATGATACTGTTTGTTTACAGTATTTTTTGAGAGTGCAGTTAGATTCAAGAGAAATCCTACTGTGAAATGACTGTGCAAGTCATGCAGTTATTAACTTGGAATACAATTTTTAACAGTGTATACTGGTACAGTAAATATTTTACTCTTCTGACACAAGCAAACATCTATCCAATGGTACAGAACTGTACATACATTAGAAAACATTCAGAAAATAAACAGAGACACAGTGTGTTACATTACCAGGTGAGATGGTCACTGGTGTGACTGCTGTAATGGTAATGTTGCCAGTGTCTGAAAGTTTGAATTAATAGTGTTTAATGAACAGAAACACAAACATCTGTAGAAAGCCAACACCATATGTAAAGAGCTCATGTATATGTAATTACCTGCGCAGTATCCTGAATTGCAGAAAAGTTGGTTTAACCAGCTCATAGACATAATAATTGCCTGGACAGGCTTTGACTCTAATGGGATTTAACAGGTAATAGCAGCAGTAAAAAGCTTCACCACAGACATCTCGAGTGACGACTCCATCCTCAACTTTTGGGTGTCCACCACGCATCCACAGTGGGACTTGAGTGCCACAGTGCTGCTGAGCAACACACGTGTCTAAGATATGAGCGCTCAGGCCATTAATGAAGAGACGATACCAGCCGCTCCAGGAGACAGACTGGTCACACTTGGAGGTATCTGTATTACTGATGGATCTCCATGGATTGTCCAGCACAGTGTAGTTGTAGCAGGGGTCAGAGAGATTAGCTGTTAATGAAAATGTTTCAAGAAATTAATGTTTCTGAAAAATGTGTATTATTAATAAAATGTATACAGAAGTGCAGCTTACAGCTTTTTTTTTTTTTTAAATATGCTTTGGTACTATTTTCACAAATAAGGTGTATATTTTTACAAATAAGGTGTATATGAAGTTATGGCAAAGATGTGTTATTGAAAATGTTATTTGTTTGAGATCACCATCATGGAGATAAGTATTTGCTTTAGTTGAGCTCTTGACCCTTGACTTTTGTTGTCTGTTTTAATAAAAGGTGAATGACTGATTTTTCTCTAATTGCCGATTTAAGAAAATCAAACAATTATTGAAAAGTAAGAAACTCAAAGTTTCTTCTTTATCAGCAATTGCAGGTGTTTTCAGAAAACATTTCGGCATTGATAAAGCAGATCAACATGTCAACATCATCATACTAACCTTTAAATAACATTCTACTAACATTAAGGAAACTGGACATTTTTATGTTCTTGGAATTAAATCAACATTCCTAGAATGATGAATTTTAAATCAAAATTAAATTGAAAATAATGTTTGAGGATCATCATACCTTGTTTTTAAAAGAATTTATGCTCTCTAAACCAACACTGAATATTTAGAGAACGTAAACATTTTTTTTTTTTTTTTAACTGGGAACACACTTGAACACCTGTTCAAATCTACAGATCCACAAACATTCAGCCAAAACACAATCCAACAGAGGAAACATCAGACATTTCATCAACATTACCAGCTGAGGTCGTCTTTGGTGTGACTGTTGTATTTGTGCTGCTGATGTTAGTAATAACTGGAAAAAAAAAAACAACAACAACAAAAAAAAAAAAAACACTGATGAATACCAGTGAATCAAAAATCACACAAATAATACTCTGTACAAAAGTGCACATGCAAATATATTTACCAGCAAAGTCTGAAATAACAGTCAATTTGCCTGACCATGTTTTATACATGAAAATTGTACAGAATGTCGTAGTAAAGATGTAGCAAATCTACTGTTTGGGCACAAAATAATTCAGAGAACACTAAAAAGCCAGCTCTAATACCCCATGCCTGAACCCCACATAGAAAACAAGCTTGATAAATGCACATCTAAGAAAATATGAAAATATTTGAGTTCTTCCAATAAAAATGCTATGTAGCATAAATGGATATGTAAACCTGATCAGTCAGTGGTATAAAACAATATTTCCAACAATACATTTACAATTATTTTACATATTAATTTATGATTATTTATTTTAATGCTGCTGTATGCATACAAAGTTTCAAATAACTGACCAATTTCATATTCAGTAATCTGATTACAGATTCTGCCAAAATTGTACGCACACAGAAAAACAATTATACCAAAGCAAGGGTCTATCAAAAATATTACTTTAACATCTGCAAAGTGAAAAACGTGCAAAAAAGTGAAATGTGTCTAAGGGTGCGTTTACAACGATGTACTAAAAACAGAAAAGGTTTTCCTTGTACAGATGACAATGTTATCAAATCAATCCCCGCTCACACGGATCCGCGACAAGGACTAAAAACGCTGTATTACACATGCCAGACAAGTAGTTGGTGATGTCATTTAGTAAAGAAAGACTATGCACCTGTGCATACGCATTCTTTTACAGAGCACTCATACAGTTTACTGCACTTTGATATTCTTCTCATTATTTCCTTGTAGCGGCTAAGAAGTCAGAAGTCTTGCACATTCACAGAAAACAACTTATTTCCGTGTTGAAAAATAAGGTAAATAGACTAAACACATAATAAGCATGTGCATGCCGTCACCGTTTTAACAAATGTACGTTTTTGCAGTTTACACGAAAATGATAACGGTACACAGTAAATTTCCCGGGGTTAAATCAACACTGGTCGGTGTTCATATGGGAACCATATGGGAGCAGAATCACAGAAGAGAAACACAAGAACTACATCTGACTTCAGCCACAGCCTTAGATGAAATCAACTGAAAATACATTAAATCTCTCTCATTAACAGAAGAGTATTATTGAGAATTAACAGAGGTTTAGATGTTGATGTTTTATTGAAAAAGGTTTGGTGTCACCATTATGGTGATTAGTGTTTGCTTTAGTTTGGTCTTTAGGGGCTTTCGCAACACATAGTTCTAGGAACTCAGTTATAGGAACTAGCCATTAGGCTAGTTCCCCAAAAAACTAATTTTTCCCCTGGGCCATGTTCCTTGGCAATGTGAACTCAGAAGCGGCCGACTGCTGCGTTTTTAAGCGCGGCATTTACAAACGCTAAAAACTGGTGGGTGGAGGATGCTGTGATCGGAGCTGTGTTTGTTGTGTGTCGTGGGTTTTGTGATAATGGAGATGGAATGTAAACGCATAATTTATAGTCCTATAGTGCTGGGATAGATCCTACTCTAAAGTAGGAGCTAATTAAGTTCCCCAAAAGGAGTTCCTAGAACTAAAATGCTTCCTAGTTCCTGTGGTGCAAACACAGCAAAATCCGGATGCTAGTTTTTTTTTTTTTTTTTTTTTTTTTTTTTTTTAATATAGTTCTAGGAACTATTAAAAAAGATTCCTCCAGTGCGAAAGCCCCTTTTGTAACAGTGTTCACCAAAACACATAATTCATTGAATTATGGGGATAAAAAAAAAAACAGAAGCAAATAAGACCAGGTGATGTAGTTTTCATCATAAAGTAGAATATTTTACTAATTTACTTGATGAAAGAAAGTATTGTTGGTGAATATGATCTATTAAGAACAAATAACCACTGTTGGTCAAGGATACAATTAGTAAATTACTCTACTTTATGATGATAAAAACTATATCACTTAATTTATGTTCCTCATTTTCTTTGCAACAAATTATGTGTTTTAGTAAACACTGTTACAAAGACCACAAACTCACATAAATAGCCAAGAGTCAAACTGTCCAACTGATGGAAACACTGAAAAACAAACTGTTCAATAAAACATCTAAACCTCTGTTAATTCTCAAAAATAACTTTAGATGAATGGCAGAAATAAAGTCAAACTCGTTATTAATAAGTGAAGCTGGTAATGCTTCTTTTGGAGTTGTTTAATCCTCCTCTGCTGAGATCTTGAGAGATTTATTGTCTTCTTTTATCTTCAGTTGATTTCAGGCTGTGTGGCTTTAAGTCAGTTGTAGTTTCATTTTCTGAGAGTGCAAGAATGATGATGAACCAACATCACCCATTGATTCAATGCCATTACCACTGATTTTGTTTGACGTAAATTCAACATTTTTTTCAATATTAATTGTGCACTGCAAAAAATGCTGTTCTTACTTAGAATTTTTGTCTTGTTTTTAGTCAAAATATCTTAAAGTTCTTAAATCAAGAAGCATTTTCTTGACAAGAACAAATTATTTTCTTGTTTTCAGGAAAAATAAATCAAAATTAAGCACATTTTTCCTTAAAACAAGCAAAATAATCTGCCAATGGGGTAAGCAAAATAATCTTATTTCAAACCAAGAATAAGCTATATAATCTTGTTTTCAGTTTGGACTAAGATTATTTTGCTTACCCCATTGGCAGATTATTTTGCTTGTTTTAAGGAAAAACTTTCTTAATTTGGACTTTTTTTTTTCCTGAAAACAAGAAAATAATTTTTACTTGTCAAGAAAATGCTTCTTGATTTAAGAACTTAAGATATTTTGACTAGAAACAAGACAAAAACTCTAAGTAAGAACAGCATTTTTTGCAGTGTGGGTGCAAAAGTAATACTGATTCAATGCGGTTAACGTTGACACATTAAAACTGATTTAACATTTCTTCGATGGTTGCTTGCTATCTGGGTTGTCTCTTGTGTGACAGTTATACAGGCCACAACATCTGAAAAAAAAAAATGCTAATGATACAAATTCATCAAAAACATTAGTAAGCATGCAATATGTGTAATAACAGACAATTGACCAAATACATACAAATAAAACAAGCAAAAGCAGTCTTGGCAAGCTTTAAAGGACAATTCAACAAAAATAAATATTATATCGTTTGTTCACCCTCATGTCATTCCAAATGACTTTTTAGATTTTTATCATGATACATCTTTTCTGCGTAATAAAAGGGGACTGAAGCTGTCAAGCCTTTTCTGTCAAAAATAACACACACACAGCTTATACTTAAATACTGCTTATACTTACATAGAATAACAGAGATGATAGTTGGTGCTCTTATAAAACCTGAAATATGAAGAAAAAACGTAATCAATGAAAATCATAATAATAATCATAATCATAAAGACAAAACAAATCCTGTTATGACATGGAAACACTGTGTCTTGGATTGGACAATATGGAGAACCCCTTACGGAATGAAAATATATTTCCATATATTTATGATCAATAATATTAAATGGTGTCAATATACTGAAAAATATATAAAATAATATATTCTGTTAATATACCGTGTTAATATATTACAATATATTGAATAATAAGGAATTGCCGCTTTTAATACAGAGCATGTGAGAGAAGTGCAGCGATGTGACGCTTCGCTTAATATTCTGCTCTATGCATGTGCGCTCCACTCAGTTGCTCATGGTGCAAGCGAACGGTCCACTTATGTACCGCTCATGCTCACTGATAAAACAAATCCCGCTCAGATCCCGCTCCGACATGACATTTCTCTGTAGTAGGCTAATTGCTTTCTGTTTATAATGAATTTACTTGAATAAATGTCTCAATTACAGCAGTATGCCAATAAATAACAGTCATGATATTTCAGGGTGACATTCTGTGACATTACAGTGTCTACTAAAATGCCTATAAAATGCAATAACTGAAAAAGATAGACTGATATTTGATTTTTGTTATTTTATAACGAAATACTTGACAAATGCGTTCCGAGCCATGCAACTATGTTACTGAACTATACATAAAGTAATACTTCCTTTCCATTCAGTGTTTGGCCCTCAACAATAATAACAAAGCTTTTAACACCTTTTACAGGACACTGTTTCTTTTCATGCCCATAGGTTAAAATAAAATAAAAATAAAAAATCAGTTGCCATTAAAAGCTACTATTTCAGTCAAAAATAATTTCAGTCCTCCTTGTGTTGTCTGGTATAGTCTTTCCTGAAGATCGAATCTTTCCCAACAGTCCTTGATTACCAATCAATTAGGCATGAAAGTCTATTCAAGACATGTGTTTAAAGAATACACAGAAGTACGGAAGAGGATTAGGGCCAAGCAATAATAAAAAAATAAAACCATCTCGAGATTAAAGTTGTTAAATTTCGAGAAAAAACTCGTTAAATTTCGAGAAAAAAGTCTAAATAAAATGTTGAGAATAAACTTGTTAAATTACGAGAAAAAACACGTTAAATTTCGAGAAAAAAGTCTAAATAAAATGTTGAGAATAAACTAGTTAAATTACGAGAAAAAAGTCATTAAATTACGAAACAAAAGGTTTTTTTTTCTCATAATTTAACTACTTTTTTCTCGTAAATTAATGACTTTATTCTCAACATTTTATCTCAACTCTTTTTCTCATAATTTAACGAATTTGTTCTCATAATCTAACGATTTTTTTCTCATAATTTAATGTCTTTATTCTCAACATTTTATCTCGACTTTTTTCTCGAAATTTAATGAGTTTATTCTCAACATTTTATCTCGACTTTTTTCTCGAAATTTAACAACTTTAATCTCGAGATGGTTTTATTTTTTTATTATTGCTTATTATTGTTTCCATCCAACTATTTTATGTGCATTTTGGGATTTCGCATTAAAAACACTAGATGGAAACACCAAGATGTGCATAAATTCTAAAAAAAAATCCTCATAGAAATTCATCATAAAAAATAATAATAATAATTGTATGCACTCAACTAAGTCAGATAAATTTTTATGTGACATGAAAACATGTGCATAAACTACAATGGAAAACTAGCAAATAAATTCCTTGATGCTCATCAAAAAGACATATGTGATTTTGTGATGGGACAGCATAACTGGACCAACCAGCTGACTGATCTCATTACAGCATCTGAAAGTCTGTTTTGGTCATTCTGTAATGCCTGAGCAAAGTCTATCGTTAAAGTGGTTTTGTTGCATTAACAAAACACCAGGCATCTGAATGCAAGGGTAACATGACAGCGTTTATTGTGATTCTACTAGTTTTAGTGTAAATTACTGCAACAGTGTTGCCATTATTTTACTGTAAAAAAGTCTGGCAAGGTCTAACAGTGTAAACTAGACATGCCAGTTACATCATCGGTCCATCATCAGTTAACCTCTCAGTTACATGGATGATGTCTCATGGTTACGTGGATGGTTCCCCATAGCGGCAATCCAAGACTGTTGAGTTCCACTTCGAAAGGGAACTGCAGTTTTGAGTTTAACATATTAACTACATTATTTGACTGCAGTTCCACTTATAAAAGTTGAGTTGGAGGTTGGAGTTTTTTGGGGCAGTGTGAATTAGCCTTTACTTATCATGAAAAAATAAAAAAAAATAAAAAAATACTCACTTTTATGAAGAAAGGAAGCCATTGTCAATTTTTACAGTCTGATGTATTTTTCTGTATCCAAATTCCAGCTCAGAGGATGAGTTTCCTTTACAGTTCAGAGGAAAATTAGCTTTGGCACTGATGCATGACTTCTTGTTTGTTTCCTTTGTGTTTCAGACACTCATAGAAAATTGCATTAAATTTACATGTTACAAGAATTATAAGTTTGGAGAGGTTTAAACATTCACATTTTAAAAAGAATGAAAAAAAAAAAAAGAAAGAAATGTCTTCTCACATTCCAATGCTTTTATATCAAGCACATTTCTTCACATGTGTAAATATTTGTATTGATATAGAAGGTTCAACAACTGAGGGGGACAGGATTCTCCAACAATGTGTCTAACAGTCTCCAACAGTCTAATGTGAGCATAAGTATTGGAACGGTTTAACGTAAAGGAAAATGTGTAAAAGCTAATATTTAGTTAAATGATCAGTTAAATCCCTTTCAAGCAATCACAGGAGCGAGTCTGTGACCCATCACCAGACTCTTGGTTTCACACTTTGAAATGCTTTTCCAGGCCTTTAATATGGCCGTTTTCAACGGTTGCTTGTTTGGGGAGTTTCTGCCTTTAGTCTCTCTTCAGTTGGCAAAATGCTTGTTCAATAGAATTTAAATCTGGAGATTGACTTGGAATGTCCAGCAACTGCCCAGACAGCAACATAGTGTGGCCCAGATCCAGCCCACATCTGGTACATGTGGATTACATGCGGACCAGATGTGGGCCGGACCTGGCCCGTCACTATGTTGTTGTCTGGGTGACAAAGTCCAGGGGGGTATTCCAGAAAGCAGGTTATGTGACATACCTGGGTATGTTTAAGAGTAAGTAAGCGGATAACCTCAACTTTCGGTTCCAAAAACGGAGGTAACTTTTAGGGTATGTAAGTAACCATAGCAACTTGATCTCTGAACATAACCTGCTCCGGAGCAGGTTATGTTAAAGGGTTAGTTAGCTTAAGAGGAATTCAGATGCATGTTATATTATCAATATGGTTATATTAAATTTGTTATATAGTTACAGTTATATACACAATGTTATATTATACAATATATGACTGTTTATTCAATTCTAATATATGAATGTATTTTATTGTCATCTCACACATGGATCTGCTTTTTATCCTTTAACAGGACATTTTCTATGCTATAATTTCTATAATAAAATACATATCATATATGTGATATCTTATTTAATAATTAGCATAAAACAATATTAAGAATACAAAATGATTGCATAACCACCCAATAGGTGGTGATGTGCACCAAGTAGGTTATGTAAATCGCCATTAAACAAAAGAAGAAGAATGAAGTAGAATGGCGCGCTTTTTCTTAGCGTCTGTTTCCATGGTGAATCATCAATTCGTCGCTCTGTTGAGAATGTCTTGTGTGTTAACCGGGAACATACTCTGGGTTGGCTGAACTTATTCCCGGACGCATTTTTGGAACCAGCATACCACGAGTAAGCAAGGTTTGGGTTAATCAACCGAGAGTTCAGGGTATATGTGACAGTAAGTTAACCCTGCTTTCTGGAATACACCCCAGGTCATCTGACAAAATTAACAGCAGTTGATGACAGACAAATGACAAGGGCTATGAAAAAAAACTCACCAGCAACCTCCAGAAAGCTGAGGTGATGTTCTCACAATCTGCTGTTCACAGGAGACTTCACCAGCAGAATTACAGAGGATACACAGCAAGATCAAACATCTGATCAGTACCAAAAATTGGAAAGCCTATTAGAATTTGCAAAAACCCAGAGATGAGCCAGTAGAGGTTTAGATCAGAGTTTGATGGACAGATGAGACAAAAGATTAACCTTTATTAAAGTGGGAAAGAAAAAAAGTGTGGAGAAAAAAAGAAACTGAAAATGATCCAAGGCATACAAGCTCACCTGGAAAGCATGGTGGAGGTTGTGTCATGTCATGGGCTTGTATGCCTCCCTCTGGAACAGCCTCACTCATCTTTATTGATGACTTATTCAATTATGGCAGCAGAATAATGAATTCAGAAGTGTACAAAAGAATTTTGCCTACCAGTGTTCAAGAAAATGCCAGCAGACTCACTGGGAAGTGCTTCATATGGCAACAGGACAATGACCCAAAACACTAGTACTGCCAACTCCATCAAGATTATCATGGTCAAGATTGGCCAAGTCAGTCTCCAGATTTAAATCCTATTGAACAAGCATTTCACCAGCTGAAGAAGAGACTAAAGGCAGAAACTCCCCAAAACAAGCAACCGTTGAAAATGGCTGTATTAAAGGCCAGGAAAAGCATTTCAAAGTATGAGACCAAGAGTCTGGTGATGTCTATGGGTCACAGACTCACTCTTGTTATTGCTTTCAAGGATTTACAGCCTCATTTTCTGCCTCATATTAATCTTTTAATCATATTTATAGATGTCTTGACACCACAGCTAACAGAGCAATTTGGTCTTTAGTGCCCCAATACTTACGGAGGGCACTGTATATACATTTCAGCTTTTAAAAAGAATTTTGTCAAAATTTGTATGTTTCTTAAGGTGTTAAAAGGGTTCAAGAGCCATGACCTGGTCAGAACATGAATCTTATTACTCAGCTATAACTACACACAAATCACACATGATCACACATCAGTCTGTAATGTGTTAAGTTTTCAGAGACTGAGGATCATAATGAGCAGAAAGAAGATCTTACCTGATATAAGCAGAATATACAGTGATCCTCACCCGACACGACTGACTGCTTAACTAACACAATAGTGTGTGTTGAGATGTTTATTGAGAAGCTATCTGTCCATTATCCTAATAAGGTCATGTGAGTAAGTCCACTGTTTCCTTCTCAAATTCATATACAAATGTGTACATAACAATAGCTTACATGTCCAGTTCCCTTTTTAGTGTATTTGTAAAGACCTTCCACACAGCATCATGTGTAATTTGTAATCAGGTTTCTGTCAGTTTTAACTCACATTGGCAGCTGCTGGTAACTGATCATCAGGTGTTTTGTTTATATTGCATTTTAAATACAGAAATGCTGTGTAGAATGTATTGAATTTTATATTTCACAATTTCAAATCAGAATCTGCCTATCATGGAGCTTCTTTTTTAGTTCACCCAAACATGAAAATTCTGTTATTAAAGGTGCCCTAGAATTAAAAATTGAATTTTCCTCGGCATAGTTAAATAACAAGAGTTCAGTACATGGAAATGACATACAGTGAGTCTCAAACTCCATTGTTTCCTCCTTCTTATATTAATTAATCTCATTTGTTTAAAAGACCTCCGAAGAACAGGCGAATCTCAACATAACACCGACTGTTACGTAACAGTCGGGATCATTAATATGTACGCCCCCAATATTTGCATATGCCAGCTCATGTTCAAGACATTAGACAAGGGCAGGACGTCTGGATGTGCACAGCTGAATCATCAGACTAGGTAAGCAAGCAAGAACAATAGCGAAAAATGGCAGATGGAGCAATAATAACTGACATGATCCATGATATCATGATATTTTTAGTGATATTTGTAAATTGTCTTTCTAAATGTTTCGTTAGCATGTTGCTAATGTACTGTTAAATGTGGTTAAAGTTACCATCGTTTCTTACTGTATTCACAGAGACAAGAGCCGTCGCTATTTTCATTTTTAAACACTTGCAGTCTGTATAATTCATAAACACATCTTCATTCTTTATAAATCTCTCCAACAGTGTGTAATGTTAGTTTTAGCCCGTTAGCTGCAGCCTAGCTACTATCAAACTCATTCAGAATCAAATGTAAACATCCAAATAAATACTATACTCACAGGAATCAATGTATGCATGCAGTATGCATGACGAACATCTTGTAAAGATCCATTTGAGGGTTATATTAGCTGTGTGAACTTTGTAAATGCACTGTATTATAGTCGACAGCTCAGAGGGGGCAGGGAGCGCGCGATTTAAAGGGGCCACAGCATGAATCGGTGCATAGTTGATGCCCCAAAAATAGGCAGTTAAAAAAATGAATTAAAAAAAATCTATGGGGTATTTTGAGCTGAAACTTCACAGACACATTCAGGGGACACCTTAGACTTATATTACATCTTGTAAAAAAACGTTTGATGGGACCTTTAATTACTCACCCTCATGTCGTTTACCATTCATCTTCAGAACACAAATTAAGTTTTTTGATAAAATCTGATGGCTCAGTGAGGCCTCCATTGACAGCAAGACAATTCACCTTTCAGATGCCCAGAAAGCTACTAAAAACCTATTTAAAACAGTTCATGTGACTACAGTGGTTCAATCTTAATGTTATGAAGCAATGAGAATACTTTTTGTGCACCAAAAAACAAAATAATGATTTTATTCAACAATATCTAGTGATGGGCGATTTCAAAACACTGCTTCATGACGCTTTGAAGATTTACGAATCTTTTGTTTCGAATCAGTGGTTCAGAGCGTGCATCAATCTGCTAATGTCCCGTGAACCATTGAAATTTCGAAAAGTTTTGAAACACTTATAACGTAACGAAGCCGCATTTACTGAAATCACATGATTTTGGCAGTTTGACACATGCTCTGAACCACTGATTCGAAACAAAAGATTCATAAATCTTCAAGGCTGCAACAGAAATCAAGTCAGTCTGGTTAGTAGTAAATGAAGCTGGTAATGCAGATCTTCAGAGACCCTGTTCCTTCTCAGACCACTGTTGGTAAATTCTCACCACTGATGACCAGGAGTGACCCACAATCCTTGCCTTTTCAGTAATACTCTGACCCACAAGCCTTGCCACAACAATATGGTCCTTGTTGAAGCCACTCAGATCTTTATTTATGCATTTCTCCTGCATCCAACATGTTGTTTAAAAGAACTGATGCTTGCTTACCATCTAATCTAACTTGACCTTAATATGTGGCCTTGTTAGGAGATGATTAATGACATTTGCTTCACCTGTGACTGGTCATAATGTTTTGGCTCATCAGTGTAAGTTTATTGCTCCTGCAGCGAGAATGCTTTCAAAGAGATTTCTTAGTGCAATAGTCTTTTAAAAAGAACATGCATGCCTGTCTTTCGCTTTTGGAGAAGTTAACCTTTAATCACACTTTAGCTTTATCTTATGGATGTATATAACTCACATACCACAGATTAAAGCTTGATAAGATAACATGGAAACAAGACCACTGATGTACCACCATCCTTAAATGGTCTTAGGTGCAAATTTCATGAAACTTAATTTCACCTCAAATTGAACAAGAGAAATAAAAAAGCATTTTTTCAAGATAATTAAGCCTGTTTTTAGCTACCATCGTTTAGATGTAAAGATGTTTTTTTTTTTTTCACTCTATTAGTTTGCGCTGATAGATGTACACCTATAGAGCTGTGGCAATATGCTTGGAATGCAATAAAATATGCCAAGTCATGTTCTGCAGTCATTTTGACTGTATGTATGGAATCAGGAAATCGCTGTGGAATTATTCCCAAAAACAAATTATTCCAAACTGTAAAGATTTAGCACATTCAAAAGCATATATAATTACTTTTAACAGACTGCAATCCATAGTTAATGCAATGAAAATAAATATTAAAGTCAAGCAATTCATGTCATAAATATAGCCACAAATAATTATCTAATTTTTTGTTATGTAATCTAAATAAAAGTACCTGTTGTTTTAAGGGGGGGAAACGACCTCTGTATCGGTGGTATTTACTTAACTTAACTTATGTACCGAAAAGATACAATGATGAGTATTTGAAAATTACATTAAAAATTGAACACACAAAAGCCACTAATAATAACAATCAATAAATGATGAGTATGTCTGAAGTCATATCACAGCCCTAGTGGAAAAAAAAAAAAAAAAAACTATACCAAAATGTATTTAAAATACATTTATTTCATACTAAGTATACTACAAATCCATTAGTATATTTACTGACATATTGCTTGCTTGAGACAGATATAAATATTATAATTAAACTTTATTTGAAGTATTCTTTATTGCACAATGCACATTTTTTATGACATGAAAGTTCATTTTTAAGATGTTTAAAGTGTACCTAAAGTACTTGCAATAGTTCTATTTTAACACAATTAAAAAGTACATTTTTAGTTGGATCTCAGCACTTCCAGATAGCTAAAGTGCATTAAGTAGAAAATTATTTTACTTCCAATTTAAACTTTAATTTAGTATACTAAAAGTACAATTGCAGGGTATTTATAAGTACATAAATATATAAATGTGTTTGTAGTATACTTAGCATATTAATAAATGTATTTCAAGTACAGTTTAGTATATTTATTTTTTTTCACTAAGGTCTATTTTAAAACCTTTTCCTTTAAAACAAACCAGAAAAATATTCTTTTAAAAGAACGTTTACTGGAACAGTCAGGATCTTAACCTCTTCTAAATTGTAGTAATGTTTAACTTTCAGCTATCATATTTTCATGAGATGGGAAAGAACAGAGGTCCATGTGACTGTCACGATCACGTCTGTTCCTGTCACATCAAGGACTACATTACCCATAATCCTCTCTGCCTATCACATGCACTCACTCCACCAATCACCTGTTGCCACATACAGCCATGCACACTCCACACTAATCACCACACCCAGCTGATACTCATTACCAGGACTATAAAAGACTCACACACACACCACCTCACCGCGAAGTCTTGATTACCCAGTGTGTCATTTCCGAGCATTATTATTCCTGTCTGCCTGTTTGTTGCCGTTACTGCCTGTTTCCTGTTTATTGACCCGTTGCTGCCTGCCCTGATCATTGCCTGTCCCTTGACTACGACTCTGCCTGTTCCTCACTGTTCCTGTTTGTTCCTGTTTTGACTCTGCCTGTACGACCACTCTCACTTGTAAATAAATGCTGCACTTGGATCTCCTGCCTGAGTCTCCAGTCGTTACAGAAGACTTCGCCGCACAAAGATCCAGCAGCTTCTAGGAGCATTACCAGCTTCAGCATGGACCCAGCAATGTGTCTTGTCAGTCTTCGCCAAGGTAACTCTAACCTCGAGGATCATATTCAGAACTTTTTGGATATAGCTAACTTATCTGATCTGCCGGACTGTGCCCTCATTGACTTTTTTTGTTATGGATTAAATGAACCACTGAAGGGCTATTTAATCACCAACGGTCCCCGAGGATCATTCGTTGAACTTCTGGACTTTGCCCTGTTAACTGGTGGTTCATGTTTTACTGTGGGTGTCGCGGAGGATTCCGACACCACAGAGAATCACGTAATGGCTGCCGCTCAGGAGAGCACTCACAAAATGGCGGCCACTACAACATCACATCACGTCTTCACTGATCGCCCAGAGCCACGTCCTGTCTCCGTTGATCGCCCAGAGCCACGTCCTGTCTCCGTTGATCGCCCAGAGCCACGTCCTGTCTCCACTGATCGCCCAGAGCCACGTCACGTTTCTGGATCTGTCCAAGGGCGCAGAGGACTACGTTCCAGTGTGGCTGATCCTCCACTGACTACAGTCCGAGCAGCTGGCATCCCCAAGTCCCCGCCGGCCACTTCGCTCTCAAACCAGTCGGCCGCTTCGCTCTCAAGCCCGGTGGCCGCTTCGCTTTCAAGCCCGGTGGCCGCTACGCTCTCAAGCCAGTCGGCCGCTACGCTCTCGGTACGCTACGGCCGCCAGTCGGCCGCTACGCTCTCAAGCTCGGTGGCCGCTACGCTCTCAAGCCAGTCGGCGCTACGCTCTCAAGCCAGTCGGCGCTACGCTCTCAAGCTCGCTGCCTCAAGCCAGTCGGCCGCTATGCTCTCAAGCCAGTCGGCCGCTATGCTCTCAAGCCAGTCGGCCGCTATGCTCTCAAGCCAGTCGGCCGCTATGCTCTCAAGCCAGTCGGCCGCTATGCTCTCAAGCCAGTCGGCCGCTATGCTCTCAAGCTCGGTGGCCGCTACGCTCTCAAGCCCGGTGGCCGCTTCGCTCTCAAGCCCGCCGGTCGCTTCGATCTCAAGCCTGCCAGATGCTACGCACTCAAATTTGCCGGTTGCAATACACTCAAGCGCCCTGGACGCGATGGACAAGATGGCTACTTTGCCAGTGCCCACGGGCAAGATGGCCGCCCCTTCGTTGCTTAAGGATGTAGGGGGCGATCCAGCCATTGAGTCAGCTCCAGAACCCGCTTCAGCCAGTGAGTCTGCTCCTGAACCCGCTCCAACCGGTGAATCGTCGCCTCACCCTCGGAAGAGGAGGAGGAGGAGGAAGAAGGCTTCTTCCACTCAGCTAGGCTCAGAAGCCTTTCAAGAGACCGCTGGGGGTCTGGAGACCACTCCAGAGGTGTCTCCTACGCCACCTGCGCTTCTTGCCCTGCCGGCGCCACCTGCGCTTCTTGCCCTGCCAGCGTCACCTGCGCTTCTCGCTCTGCCGGCGCCACCTGAATTCCTTGCCCTGCCAGCACCGCCTAAGTGCCTTACTCTGCCGGCGCCACCTGGATTCCTTGCCTTGCCAGCACCACCTGAACTCCTGGCCCTGCCAGCACCACCCAATCTCCTGGCCCTGCCGGCGCCACCTGAGCTCCTAGCCCTGCCAGCGCCATCCAAGCTCCTAGCCCTGCCAGCGCCGCCCAAACTCCTTGCTCTGCCAGCGCCACCCAGGCGTCTCGCCCTGCCGGCACCACCCGAATGCCTGGCCCTGCCGGAACCATCTGAACTCCTTGCTCACGAGGCCGCAAAAGACCCCGTTGAAATCCCCAAGAACTTTTGGGGGGGGGGCACTAGACCTGAGGGTGGGGAGCTTGCAGGTGGGGAGCTTGTGGGTGGGCACCCTGCCTGGCCACTGCCGTCATTGGCCTTTGAACAATTATGGCCGTTTATGGACCCTAACCTGCCGTGGTTACCCGAGCCACCTGACCCGCCTGACCTGCCGTGGTTACCCAAACCACCTGACCTGCCGTGGTTACCCAAACCACCTGACCTGCTGTGGCTGCCTGAGCCACCTGACCCGCCTGACCTGCCGTGGTTGCCTGAACCACCTGACCTGCTGTGGCTGCCCGAGCCACCTGACCCGCCGTGGAGTTATGGCACTCCTGACCTGCACTGGCTGCCCGTAGCATCTGACCCGCCATGGTTACCCGTGGCGCCTGATCCACCGTGGCTACCCTGGAGCCTGCATTGGAGACCATGGTCCCGCTATAGCTCCAATGCACCCACCCCCCCTCCCTATTCGTGCCATTTACGTCGCGAGGACGCGCCTTCCGGAAGGGGGGCGTTATGTCACGATCACGTCTGTTCCTGTCACATCCCGGACTACATTACCCATAATCCTCTCTGCCTATCACATGCACTCACTCCACCAATCACCTGTTGCCACATACAGCCATGCACACTCCACACTAATCACCACACCCAGCTGATACTCATTACCAGGACTATAAAAGACTCACACACACACCACCTCACCGCGAAGTCTTGATTACCCAGTGTGTCATTTCCGAGCATTATTATTCCTGTCTGCCTGTTTGTTGCCGTTACTGCCTGTTTCCTGTTTATTGACCCGTTGCTGCCTGCCCTGATCATTGCCTGTCCCTTGACTACGACTCTGCCTGTTCCTCACTGTTCCTGTTTGTTCCTGTTTTGACTCTGCCTGTACGACCACTCTCACTTGTAAATAAATGCTGCACTTGGATCTCCTGCCTGAGTCTCCAGTCGTTACAGTGACATTCTCACTTTTGAAAGTAAAATTGTTTACGTGACCCAATTATCTTGAGCTTTACGTAAAAGCTTCCAGCAGATTCCCAGGCATCTATATATGCTTATGATTTGAATTCCTGGCTATTTTAAAGAACTGTTAAATTAAATTAAAATTAAAATTAAACACTTAGTTTTCTCATTTTTGAAAGATACTGTACTGAGTATACATTGTGCTGATTGTAAATTATGAAAAGGAAATAAAGACACAAACTTAACAAGAATGCTTGATGATAAAATATACATTCATGATAAATGTGCATATGTTAATTTTTTATTCTCTATTTCATGTTAGTGTTTTCCTAGTCAGAGGGTTTGAAAATAGCAACAATAACTAAAGTCAGTTAGTTAAAATATTTGAATTTTCGGTAACACTTTACAATAATGTTCATTAGTAAAACATTAGTTAATGTATTAACTAACATAAACTAACCATGAGCAATACATTAGTTACTGTATTTACTAATGTTCGTTAACGTTAGTTAACGAAAATACAGTTGTTCATTGTTTGTTCATGTTAGTTCACAGTGCATTAACTAATGTTAACAAGATTTTAATAATGTATTAGTAAATATTAAAGTTAACATTAACAAAGATTAATAAATGCTGTCTAAGTGTAGTTCAAATGTAGTTAAGTAATGTTCACATTCCCTTTTCTCCCATCAGCTCCAGGTCTGTTGCCCCTTTCCTGCAGAACATGAGAAAAATATTTTATTCAACTTATCTAAAAAATTTAAACCTATGTTATAAATGTTTAAATAGCTTATTTTCTATAAGTAAATGAAGGTAAGGTAAATGAACTTGCCCATTCTGTGAACTAAAGCCATAAAATCATAGTTGAACTCACCCATTAGACCAAAGGGAAACTGGCTAAAGAAGCAATGCCGCATTGGTTGTTCTTATTCCTGGACATTAAGATGTAGCCTTTTTCACCCCATCCCAGACCCCAGCTAAAACCACAGCAGTGTTTAGTTGTTTTGTGTTTCAACCATGTTCTATTTTGTTATTATTACTATTATTATTATTATTAATAATCATTTTTGTTTCGTTGTCTTGTGATTTTTTTCTTAACCTGTTCTTAACAAGCCAGTAGTCCTCTCCATTCTGAGTTCCATAACCAACAGCCAGGACAGCATGATTTAAACGAGAGCTGCTGCAAAAAGGCTCATCGTAGACACCTAGAAACATTAATCATTAAATTAGCTTGTTTATTAATTAGCTAGCAAATTCATAATTACAAGCTGAATAAATAATGGGGGAAAAAATGTTAAAAAATTAAATTTGAAGGGTTAGTTCACCCAAAAATGAAAATTCTGTCATTAATTACTCACCCTCATGTTGTTCCAAACCCGTAAGACCTTCATTAATCTTCAGAAACACAAATTAAGAATCTTTTTGTTTCGAATCAGTGATTTGGAGCGCATATCAAACTGCCAAAGTCACGCCCCCCAGTGGTGAACCTTTGAAATGTCAAAATACTTAAGACGTAACGAAGCCTCGTTCACTGAAATCACGTGACTTTGCCGGTTTGATACAAGCTCCGAACTACTGATTCAAAACAAGCTTCATGAAGCAGTGTTTTGAAATCACCCATCACTAGATATTGTTGAATAAAATAAAATTTTTTTTTTTGGAGACAAAAGTATTATCGTCGCTTCATAACATTAAGGTTAAACCACTGTAGTCACATGAACTGTTTTAGTCTTTAGCAGCTTTCTGGGCCTTTGAAAGTGAAATTAACTTGCTGTCAATGGAGGCCTCACTGAGCCATCGGATTTTATCAAAAATATCTTAATTTGTGTTGTGAAGATGAACGAAGATCTTACCGGTTTGGAACGACATGAGGGAGAGTAATAAATGACAGAACTTTCATTTTTGGGTGAACTAACTCTTTAAATACTAACACCTAAAAAATAGGTGATGACAAGGTGATTACCAGATTCATAGAGCTGAAAGCTGCTGTGTCCAGCATCGATAGCAACAGATACAGGGCCGATTGTAGCAACAGCCTCCTGCAGTGCAACTTCATCCCAGCTAGGGACATCGACATATCCTCTGCAAAATGCTCCAACAGTGCTCGGGTTGAAACGACACAGATTATCCTGTTTGGAGAATATTGATGAGCAAAAATTATTAAAAACCTCAGATAAAGCTTTACGATTGTTTTTTCTCTCTCTCTCTCTCTCTCTCACAAACATTGTTGGGACTCACCTGACCCTCATACGGGTAGGACTCCTCTGTATCCAGACCATTATTGACTTCAATGTACAGGAATGTCTGGTCCATTAGTCCGCCGTTACAGCCCATGTTCCCAAAAAGACCAGAACAGTCCACCAGCTGCTGTTCACTTAAGGACACCAGTTTTCCTGTCTTCCTGAATGTCTGACCCTCCAGAGAACCAGTCTGAGAGACAAAAGAGGGATGAATAGCAGCAGAGAAGTAAGAATGCTGAACTGGTATGGCAAGCCGTTTTAGCTTAAAATGTTCCCAGCATTACTCGTCATGATTGCAATTTACAAGTAAGAATTAAGTTTGAGAGCTCTACAAATCCATTTTTAGTAACAATTACAATTGGAGTGCTTTGTAATTAAATTTGTACTAGTAAGAATTCCAATTAAAGAGCTCACTAATTCATTCACAGAGCTCTGCAATTATACATATTTAATGTTTTTTTTTTTACTTGTAAATCTTTAATTTGAGAGCTCTGTAATTAGAATTCTTAATAGTAAAATTGAATAAAAAAGCTCTCTAGTTGTAATTGTTACTATTGAATTGTAGAGCTCTAAGAATTTATTTAGAGAGTTCTCTAAATGTTATTTTTACTTGTAAGAATTCAATTGTAGAGCTGTCTAGCTGGAATTTTTGCTAGTAAAAATTTGATTCTAGAGCTCTGTATTTAAAAGTGTAAGGAAGTCAATGGAGACAAATGACTATTAAAAAAAAATTTGTAGAGCTTTCTAATTGAAAATGTTACTAGTTAGAATTAATGATAACACTTTATTTTATAGTGTCATTGTTACATAATAACTCTAATTAATTAATTACATGCAACTAACCCTAAACCAAACCAAACCCTAACCCTAAACCTAGTAAGTACATGTAGTTACTTAATATTACTTAGAACTTAAATTGAGTAACGCTGGGAACGTTAAAGGGTTAGTTCACCCAAAAATGAAAATTATGTCATTAATGACTCACCCTCATGTCGTTCCAAACCCGTAAGACCTCCGTTCATCTTCGGAACACAGTTTAAGATATTTTAGAATTAGTCCGAGAGCTTTCTGTCCCTCCATTGAAAGTGTATGTACAGTAGACTGTCCATGTCCAGAAAGGTAATAAAAACATAATCAAAGTAGTCCATGTGACATCAGTGGGTTAGTTAGAAGTTTTTGAAGCATCGAAAATACATTTTGGCCCAAAAATAACAAAAACTACGACTTTATTCAGCATTGTCTTCTCTTCCGGGTCTGTTGTCAATCCGGGTTCACGACTCCGCAGTGACACTGCAGACGTAAGACGCTGCTGACGTGTTATCCGGTGCGCCCGAGCTTCGTTTACAGTCTGAGGGAGACGCACGCTGTATTCAAGCTATTCTACATTGTTTGTATTTTGGTATTGCTATATTTTTTAAAATGGTGCGTAGGTGTGCATGTCGCGGATGTCCTAATTGCCAAAAACAACGACGTAAAAGTGCATTACCAATGGCGACAGATGAAAGGATTCAATGGAATCAATTCAATGGAAAGGATTCCGGAAGAGAAGACAATGCTGAATAAAGTCATAGTTTTTGTTATTTTTGGTCCAAAATGTATTTTCGATGCTTCAACAAATTCTAACTGACCCTCTGATGTCACATGGACTACTTTGATGATGTTTTTATTACCTTTCTGGACATGGACAGTCTACCATACATACATTTTCAATGGAGGGACAGAAAGCTCTCGGACTAAATCTAAAATATCTTAAACTGTGTTCCGAAGATGAACGAGTTCTTACGGGTTTGGAACGACATGTGGGGTGAGTCATTAATGACATAATTTTCGTTTTTGGGTGAACTAACCCTTTAAAACAGCTTGCCTTAAAACTGGACTTGGACTGTTTAAGCATTTGCCATATAAGATCTGTTTGTAAAGACAAGAATGTGGGTCTTACTGTACTGAAGGCCCAGCATGATCCACACTGCTTCTGGTTTTTAACACCAGTCACGTAGCCCTTGTCCCTCCAGTCAACGGTATTGGGCAGCACAACACTATCTCTCAGCCGCAAGAATGTAGAACCACCACGGGCCTTGGTGTTGTTCATGGAGCCCATGCATCCACGGAACACCACCTGTCTGTATTCCTCATTGCTCTGAGAGAGGATAGAGAGAAGAAATATGATGAATCAGTAAAATAGAAAAAAAAAAATCAATATTAAAAAATTGTATATTATATATATATATATATTTTTTTTTTTTTTTTTTTTTTTCCTTACCATGTCAGCAAAGTAAGTCATGCCAAGCCTGTAAGATTTGATGCCCTGATCTGCCATCATGTTGTGGACCAAAACCAGTTTGCGATTGGACAACCAGGTCATCTTACGTTGAGACTCTTCCTCAGTAGAACTGTAGCTCTTACCTGAGGCACATGAGAGAAGTTGATGATGCATTGTGTTTTAAACAGCGTTAACGTGTATGTTCTGCAAAGGTTTTGTTAGTTTCAATGTTTTAATAAACATTTTTTGAGAAAAAAAAAACATATATTTAAAACATATATAAAAAACATAATTTATATATATATATATATATATATAAATTATATGTGTATAATGTGTAACATAAATCAAATTTAAAACATTTGGCAAATAAGCAAGTGATTTTTTGACTATTTAGTTTTGATTTAAATGAATTTAGTTTGATTATAATAATCTTTTATATATAATATAGCTTTCATTATTAAAATTGCAAATGTGAAAACAGTCTGTAAAATTATTTAACAAACCATTTACTCTTTTTTTACATGGATTATACATTTATAAGCATCTCCTGACTTTTGTCACAATCCATAAGCAACCCGTTTGACTACTGGTATAACCATAACCCTGGAGTTACAAAAATTACTCATAATGTTTTTTTGTTTTTTTTTTACTGTTGTTGTTTTTGGTCCTGAGAAGAATTTTTAACGTCCATGGAACCTTTTTATTACACAAAAGGTTCTTTATTGGAAAATGTTTCTTTAGATTATTAAAATGTTCTTCAAACTAAGGAAAAAAAATGGTTCCTTTAAGAACTGTTCCCTGAAAAGGTTCTCTTACCAAATTTCATTTTCCATGCGTAAAACTCCATGTCCTCCAGAGAAAGACTGGCAGCACTGGCAACAGCCAGAACAGCAGCGGCAATGACCAAAAGCCTCATCCTGCACAGAGAAAGAGATAAGACAAGTGTGAGGTCGGACTGAGGTGCGCAAGTTGAAAAAGGACTGACTGCTGAATGTCACTGTTTCATTTCTTCTCTGACACTCCCACACATTTTTTCAGTATAGTTTCAGTATAGTTCCATATGTCTGAAATGTGGTTAAACCTGAGTTTGCAAGTACTTACTTGAGGTGGCATATATAGATAATATCCTTGATGTCAGTCACCTGCAAGTCAGTGTTTGTGAGAATGAAAGGTCAGAGTTTGTATAAGAGTCTTTAAGGTGATGATACACAGGGCAACTTTTGGAACAATGTTGCCGGGCAATACTGCATGGGCGCTTTCCCATTGAGAATGGGCAACAAATTTCTATCTGGATCCTTTAGATTGAAATTTGTTGCCCAATGGGAAAGTGACCAAGCAACTTTGCCCGGCAGCATTGCTCAAAAAGTTGACCCGTGTATCACCTTAAGTGTCTGTGATCAGGTGCCTCTCATAAACCCATTTAAGAGAAAATTAGAAGGGAAATTACGTAACAACAATTGTGTGGAAAATATGAGTGTATAGAGGAAAATGCTGTGTGGAGGGAAGTTTCCTGTAACACCAATCACCAACACCAACTTACGGAACGAACGCCACCCCAGTTAAGTTGAATAGGGAAGGCGTAAGACATACATTGTAAGCTTTTTGAAGAATACGGAAAGCAGATCATGAAAGATCATTTGTGTGTTTATAAAGCATATACAGTTTTTTAGAAAATGACCGATCGTTTCGCTAGATCCTCGTCTGGTATCGTTTAAAGCCCTTTGAAGCTGCACTGAAATTGTAATTTTGACCTTCAACTGTTTGGAGGCCATTGAAGTCCACTATAAGGAGAATAATCCTGGAATGTTTTCATCAAAAACCTTAATTTCTTTTCGACTGTAGAAAGAAGGAAATTAACATCTTGGATAACATTGGGATGAGTAAATTATCAGGAAATTTTCATTCAGAAGCGAACTAATCCTTTAATGAAGTGTTGTATTTGCCTATTTCATAATATGTTATGAAAATTATATTGGGCATAAGGTAAGAAAAACTGTTTATTGTGTAATAGTTCAGTAATGCTTTTTTTTGTTAAATTCAGAGGGGAGAAATAGCACTGAATAGGCCCTCTGTGAGATCTGGATTGTGTTCAATAATCCAGGATGAGTGATTATTGTTTTATATAGAAGCATAAATGTGTATTTTGTACATTTTGTGCAAGTATTTTGAAACTTGTGTAACCTTGATGGTAACACTTTATTTTAGGGTCTTTTAACTAGTTGCTTATTAGCATGCATATCACTAGAATATTGGTTGTTTATTAGTACTTATTAAGCACATATTAATGCCTTATTCCACATTACCTTATTCTACATTCTTAATCCTACCCAATACCTGAACTTAACAACTACCTTACTATCTATTAATAAACAGTAAATTTGGAGTTTACTGAGGTCATAGTCATAGTTAATAGTGAATACATGTTCCCTATACTAAAGTGTTACCACCTTGATTTGTGCTGAATTATTTGTGTTTCAGATTCAAAACTAATCTGTGATAAAGCTAATACTGTGAAAATTCAGTAATAGTTTGAATGATGCATATGGCCTTATATGTGCAACTGTGTTTTAATTTCAGGTGTGTAAAGGCCACTAGCATTGTCTTTCTGTCTTTTTGTTGTCTTTAAATGCCACACTGATTGTTATAACTTGGAAAGTGGATACCAATTCTTATTTTATTTTTATTTCTAAACATTTTTGTCTGTTCTGTAACCTAACGCATCTCCAACCCCAAAAGCAAAAGCTATTTTTAATGCTGTGTCCCTTTGGTCACAGTCGAGAATAAAAGACCACGGGCCCTATTTTAACGATCTAAACGCAAAGTGTAAAGCGCACGGCGCAGGTGCACTCAGGGCGTGTCCAAATCCACTTTTGCTATTTTAACGACGGAAAAACGGTCCGTGCGCCTGGGCGCATTTTTGAAATGGGTTGTCCCTATTCTCTTAATAAGTAATGGGCGTAACGTTCAATAAACCAATCAGAGTGTCATCTCCCATTCCCTTTAAGAGCGAGATGCGCTCGCGCCATGGCGGATTGCTATTTACATGGCGGAATTTGTTGGCGGAAAAGCTGAACGCTTTTCAAGCGAAGAAATCGATCTGCTCGTGCGCGAAGTTAAAGCGCGCGAGCAGATCATCTACGGGACAAGCAGGAATCCACCAAAGCTTCCCGAGGTGAAGAAGGCGTGGGATGAATTAGCAGTGATTGTGTCCGTTATAAGTAGTAATAGGCTGAATTGAAAATAGGTAGCCTAATTCTAATACACGCAATGACTATTCATCATTACATTTTTATATTTATGTAGCCTACACAATAATATTCTTTTACACTGTAATCCTTTTGTTTTTAATATTTGGCATGTTTGTGTGATGCGCATCCCTGTGTGTAATAAGCAAAGTCAACGCGCACTGTGGACGCACACAGAGGCGCAGTTTCTACCAACGCGCTCTAACAAAAAAATATTGCGGCATTGACTTTAGACTTTAGACCAGGTTTGAGTTGGTCTATGGCGCAGTCTATTTTCAGCTCCTTAAAATAGCAATGCGCCGGCAATGTGCCTGAACACACCTCTTTTTTAGACCAGCACGCCCATGGGCGCACTAACTGGCGCAAATGCATTTACTAATTTAAGGACGTGGCACTGAACGGGAAAACGCGAACGGCGCCGGACGCAAACTAGCAAACACACTTGCGCTGCGCCTTGCGTCGCATTGCACCGGGTGTATTATAGGGCCCCATACGTTTAAGTGTTTTGTCTGTGTTTTGGCCCTTTATTTTCTTACACTAGGCTATTGGCTGGCAACATTAGCATTTGTTATTTGTTATCTAGCATTTAAAGGGTTAGTTCTCCCCAAAACGAAAATTGTGTCATTAATTACTCATCCTCGTGTTGTTCCACATCCGTAAGACCTTCGTTCATCTTCGGAACACAAATTAAGATCTTTTTGATGAAGTCTGAGAGGTTTCTGTCTCCATAGAGATCCAATGCAACTTCCATTCCAAGGTCCAGAAAGGTAGGAAAAAGACATAATTAAAGTACTCCATGTGACTCCAGTGGTTTTAACTCACTTTTATGGAGTGACGCAAGTGCTTTGTTTGAGCAACAACAACAACAACAAAAAAACCTTATTTGCCACTTTCTTGCCAAAATATTGATCTGCAGCATGCATTCACAGGAGCTTCACAATGCATGCGTTTTGTGTTCATGCGAGAGCTGGCACTGTTGTGTGAACACACTTTGGATAATATTATTTTGTAAATAAAATGGTACATTGCGACGCTGAGAACTGTGGGAGCGAAGGGAGGGTGACGTGATAGTTAATGAGAGACACCTGTGCACCATATACTGGCCTTGTTCCGCTTCCACGGCTCTTGGCCCCACCCCATTTGTCACAAAAATTTTAAGTTTTACTAAGTTTAGATAAATATTTTAGGTAATAAATTTCCTGCAATGTTTTGAGTATTCTGAACTTACTGAGTTTTACAGTGTAGTAACAGGCTAAATAACAATACATAGGAAAAAATAAAATAGTTTAATACAAAAGCAACATGAACAACAAAGGCAATACAAAGACATCTCAACAAAATGCATGTAAACACCAATATGTTCCATGTAATGAATCAATGTAATGGCCACTTACTTTCATGTATTTCAGGAAAAGTGGAGGAATTGACGTGTTGTAAATTCGACAGATATGATTCTGATTTGCAGTGCAAACTAATATGGCAGTGCCCATCACACGCTATAGATCAGCAAACATGATCATTATAAAGGTTTTTGAATGACAAAACATTCACTTAAACATATTTGAGATTCCAAATATCAGTTAGTTGATGACATAGCTAACAAGTTTGTGAATATGTTGATTAAAAAAAGAAAAACAGAATAAAAGTGATTCATCTACCATATACAGTGTTATTGTGGCTGTGGTGTGTCACATGACAAACATGATGCGTCGTCATGGAAATAATAAGGTGAAACCGTCTAAAATATTTATGTCTGAGAACCTTTATATACACATTATATACACTTTTATACTCATACATAATTGCAGATACTGAAATTGCATACGTGTGGTACAGTATAAATATTTTGAGTGTGTGCGTTATTCTGTCACTTATTTTCTCATAAAGAACCACAACTGTCCCTTATTTTCCTTTCCTGAAGTTGGTAACCCTACTTATGTGTGTCAGATGCCATGCCACTTAATGTTAAAACTGCCTCTCATAAAATCTCTGATGAGTTTTTCAACAAGACTTTATCCTATCTGACGTTGAGAATGATACAGCATATCACAGGATGGCCTGCTCTGAGTGGCCTGCATACGTTTTGCCTCAGGACAAAGCCGCTCTGTGACTGGCATGAAGCATCTGTTTGTCACATGCATATCAAAGTGCTCAGTTACTGTACGTGCATCAGATTTTCTAAGTGTGTGTAATGGAAAGAAACAGTTGATTTGTAAAGCATTAGATCATTCTGAACAAGACACAATGGTATGAATGCCTAAAGCAAATAGCAAATTGTGCAAGAGATTTTCATTCCTGTTCAGACTTGTGTTTCAGCACTATTCCTGTAAAGTATTACATTTATTGTGAGGTTTTTAAAGTGATTGTTTCCTCATCCTAATAAATCATTCTCCAAAAATGTCCAAGAAAAGATAAAAAAAAGTATCATGAGTCCACAACTCATGTGTTATTAGTTGTGTTATAAGAAAACTGAGAAAATCCTGTGCATTTAAAAAAGACTAAATAAAACAGTTTATGAGCTTCACATCAATAGTATTAACAGCTATAAAATAAGACACTTCTATAACATGTTTTCTATCTTTTGCAGAAAGGAGCAGAGACCATATGACAATTAACATCCAAAAACATTGATTCTGTCATATAAAATCACTTCAGCAGTACACATTGTATTTCCCGATCATGTTGCTTTAGTCCTCAGTGTTGTTTGAGTCCACAGCAAAAATATCTGAAGAACTTCCTGTACTGCTGCCTGATCTGTACAAGAATGAGACGAGAGGAGCTGAGTGACTTCATGACATCAATTTAACCTCTGAAACTCATCAACCATAGTGGAATTTATTTCTAATAAACAGATAAGAAAAGTTTTTTTTAAGAGACTCGATTTGCATTTTTCAAAGTATATACTGATGCTTTCCTTTCCCTTTCTGTCTCTGGAGACACTGAAATGGTTTACTCATAGAGGAGAATTGAAAAATGTCTGACCTCATTATTAAGGACACAATAGATCAGGAAGATGAAGGTTCCCTGCTGGGAGTTCAAGATCAGGAAGATGATCTCCAGCTCCCTCCTGCCATTAGTGAAGAAACCCAGAATCCAGGAGCAACCAAGAACCACAAACTGAGACAGTGTTTTAAATACCATAATCCTGCAGAGAAACAGATTGAGTTAATGTGTCTTTATTGACTACATGTACTTTTTTTTTTTTTTTTTTTAACATAGCAATTAAATCATGTTTGTTACTTGGTTTGTTTCATCTGTGAAACTTCAGCATTGAGATTTTTGAGAGTTGAGTTCAGAATGATGATGATTTTGATGAAGAGAATCGTGTTTGACTGCAAAGTAAAAAATAGTAAATAATCCCATTGTTTTCCATTTAATACAAAGGCTTGAAAAAAATTAAATGAGAAATGTGTTTACTGTTAGTATCATGCAAACAGGTCCCAGAAAAGTCCAGATGAAACCTTTATCGATTTTAATCCAGCACCTGTTTGGAGGAAGATACAGTAAAATAATCAATGAACAAACAAGGATGAAGATGTTGAGCAATGGATCTCTCCAACTAAACTCACATTTCATTTCCGTAGCCCTTAGGATCCACCATAGCAGACATGGCCACCACAACCAGAGCAACCATATATCCAATCACACACAGAAATCCACTGCTAAGGACCTCCCTGTTAATAGAGGTGATCTGTGATAGGTTCTTCACACAGATGAAGAGCAGCAAAGCTTCAATGAACATCCACATAAAGCCGGAGAGAAAGAGGAAGTGCAGCACACCTGATATCACGGCACACAACACCTGGAGACCAAGAGAGACGGTTATGATGATTCTCAGTGAGGCTGTGCTGAGCTGTAGGGCTCCTTCATCATTCTCACCTGATGAGGGCGTATGAGGTTCAGGAACTGTTGTGTGAGCAGGAACAGAAGGTGAGCCAACAGAAGACTGATGCAGATGTTGATTCGAGCCACATTATTCACTCCAGGACTCCACTGACAAAGGATAAAGGTCAACAGGGCCAAACTGAAGAACACCAGCCCCACGATCACACACACCAAATTCAACACATCCAGCTCTGAGTCACTCTGAGAAAACATGTCAGAGTACATGAGTGCCAAACCTGTGCTGTTCTGCAGTGGTCACTATAAATGTTCTCGTACCTCTGGTGGTCTGCTGGTTTGCATGATGAGAGCGAATGTCGACAGATGAACACAGGAACACACAGTGTAGCTGCTGTTGGTCTCTAAAACAGAACAACCATCTACAATCCACTCGCTGATATTCCAGTACACACAGGACAGAGAACTACTGGGGTCGAACTCCTGCAGAAAGAAGAAAGGACATGCAGAAAATATTACAAGACTGAATATTAGATGTTTTCAGATGTTCATCAGTTCTCAGGTTGGACAGAAACACATTTCAGTCTCTCACTCTGATGTGTTTGAGGGTGAAGTTGACTGGTTTGGTGAGTTTAGTGTTGGTGGTTTTGGGAAGAGTAGCTGAGATCACAGTGGACATCATGGTTTTAATCGTGTCATTTGATGTGTTGAAGAAGTCAGGCTTCAGTAGATTCTCCATTGTGTTGAAGCTCATGAAAGCCACAGCAGCTGATCCTGTGTGACAGAAACAGAAACAAAAACAATAATAATAATAAACTCTAAGTAAATGTGGTTTAGTGTGTTTATGTCTCTTTCTTCAAATAAAATCACATCAAGACACTTAATGTACTTGTTTCATTGTTGTTCTTGGCGATCCCAATGAGATCAATGTCCACAGAAGAATTTGTCGTGTCAAGTCGAGGGATTTTTTCTAAGGTGGCATTTGGTCCAACCATGAAGATTTCTACCTCTGATTTAAAAAATAAAATAAAAATACAATTATGTGAATAAAAAAGTGAAAATGTCTTCTAGACTTGAGCACAGTATGTCAGTGATTTCACAGCTTATTCACAGTTCTGTTTTCACTTACCCACATTGTCAAGAGTGAAACTGACATTTGCAGTTGTGTTTGTCGGCATCACCAGCATGGACACAAGCTTCTCGCTGGCTTTTACCACACGGTTTCCATCTGACACCAGTTTATTTGGGTCAGCTGATGATGACTCTAAAAACTTCTCTGAAGCGTTGAGGACCATATCCAAAATAGGTTTTACATCCTATTTTAGTGATCATATAAATAGGAATATTTGTAAACATTGAAACAAAAGAAAGCATTTCTACGGAATAATGATTATTTTGTCATTTTTGTCTTACGGTCAATGGGAGCACATTAGTTGTAATGTTCTCTATCCGGTCAAGAAGATTTTCTACACATCGTCCTGTGGTCTGAAATCACATTTGAGCTTTACAATTAAAACTGAAAACTGAACCTGTGTGCACTGTGGAGTTAAAGTAAGACAGTATAAAATCATCAAATACGTATTTGATGATTTTATACTGTCTTACTTTAATTGTTTGAGGTCAAATAAAAGTTAATTGTTTGTATTATCCTACAAAGTACACTGTAAAAACTGCCAGGAATTTACATGATTAAAGAGTATTATTTTACAATAAATTAGTCAGACATTTATGGTGAAATTAATGTATACTGGGTCATTTTCTTATGAATCAGTATGAATCAACAGCAAAATGATGCTGAAATCACAGTAATTTACGGATCTTGTTTTACTGTGACTTCACATTATGAAGTTGTCTTTAATAATGCCACTGTAAGAAATTTTAAATATTTAGTACTGTAATTGTTTAAAAGTCACCACAATGGTGATCGGTGTTCAATTTGCCTGGGAGCTTGGACCTTGTATATTCATATTCAAATTTCTGATTGAGCCAAGTCAGAAGTGTGATTAATTAAAACATTTGTTAAAACAATGACAAGCTAGAATATAAAATAAGCTAATTGGCTGATTTTAAGTTAATCAAACTATGTTATTATTAGCATTATTTCAGCATAAACATTTACCAACTTCTTATTTCAAATTCAAAATTTTCCGTGGACAGATATTTCACACTAGTGAAGCGGCTTCTTCTATCACCTGATGCACAGACATCAATACTCGACATACAAAACACAACAATTTTGACACTCAACAAATAATAATAAAAAAGAAATTCTGAACATTACGAAATAAACAACACAAACTGCAAAAAGCAAACCAACAATAAGCTCAGCAGCACAGATAAAACCAACAAGAATCAAGAAACTCTACAGCACAATCTATTTATGCCACACTGCATGCTGGTTACCTTCATAGTATGCACTGTAGAAATTTACAACCTACCCTGCAGTCTTCCAACAATGTGATAATCAGACCTAGAATGAGAAAAGTCTTATAAAATCATTTTAAATGCCTTTCTGGATGAAATTCTTTTTAAATGCTTTCCTTCTTTCTGTGGGACTGTGTGATGTTGTGGTTGTAGCTGTGTTTGTGAGAATAATCAGTTTTAATTCAAGTTATCTTTTAGATATTAAAATGGCAAGATACATTACTTGGCAAATACAAATGGGTTCATTCTTGATTCTGAAATCATTATCGCCAGTAATCTCAGACCAAGGTTAGAACATACCAAAGCCTATCATTTGATTAAGCAGATGTATCATTTGTTTAAGTGCAAGCACAGGATTACGTTAAATTAGATCAGTTGCAGCCTATGACTTTAATCAGAAAGATGAATTTGTGACTATGAGGTCGGCAACAAAGGCATTCATTATGATTAGCTATTAGTTCATTATGTGTAACGCACGTGCAAGGGCGCTAGCATCTAATATTGCTAATATTTACAACACATTGCATAGTTTATATTTCTGTGTAAAATACATTCTACATTTGTTATATTTTAATATCACCATTAGGATGCAGTATAATGTATCTAAAAGTCTCCCTGTGGTGAAAAACAAGTTTTTGATGTTGTGATATGTCTATGTGGTGGTGTATTTATGATTTAGAATTAACCAAGTGCAAATTCATAAGTCAGCACACGTACTTTCTCAGAGCTTGACAAACACTTTTCTGTTGCATATTTTTGGTAGTTGGCTATGTTCACTAGGTAGGTCTCTAGCACTGCCCTGTGTATTCCCATTCAGTGATGTAATGGCACGTTTAGTGTTACATAGGATTCAGTGGATAGCGAAGTCCACAAATCCGTAGTGATAGTCACCATCACTGTCAAAACAATGTTAAACCCAGTGTTAATTTGTCAATGTTAACTGCATTGAATCAACATTACTTTTGCACCTGCAAATAAGTTTAAAAAAAATGTTAAAATTTCATCCAAAAATCAATAGCAA
Source organism: Culter alburnus (assembly GCA_028476615.1). Lineage (NCBI taxonomy): Eukaryota > Metazoa > Chordata > Actinopteri > Cypriniformes > Xenocyprididae > Culter > Culter alburnus. Next base: position 189,455 of record JAOTNS010003760.1, read on the forward strand.
TGCCATTGAATCAATGTTACAATGTGATGTTGGTTCAACATCATGCTTGCTTTTCCCGAAAATGAAACACAACAGCTACAACTGACTTAAAATCACACAGCCTGAAATCAACTTTAGTTACAAGAAGACAATAAATCTCTCAAGATCACATCAGAAGTTCCTTTTGAGAATTAACAGAGATTTAGATGTTGATGTTTTATTGAAAATGTTTGGTCACCATTATGGTTATGGCAGTTTGACTCTTGGCATTTTATGGCAAAAAAAAGCCAAAAAATAAAGTAGAATAATTTGTTAAAGTGATTATTTGTTGTTAATAGATAATATTCACCAACAATACATTCTTTCAACAGATCAGACATTCTGAATTTAAAATAAATAATTTTTAGACACACAGACATCAAGAATCAGCATATGAATCTCAACAGGAAAGATTACTTTATCATCCTGAAAACTATACCACTTATCATTTTTGTTTCTGGGTTTCTTTGCAACAAATTATGTTTTGGTAAACACTGTTACAAAGACCACAAACTCACATAAAAAAGCCAAGAGTCAAACTGCCAAACTAAATGAAACACTGATCACCATAATGGTGACCAAACATTTTCAATAAACCATGAACTCTGTTAATTCTCAAAAAGAACTTCTGCTGAGATATTGATAGATTTATTGACTTATTTTATCTTCAGTTGATTTCAGGCTGTGTGGCTTTAAGTCAGTTGTAGTTGTGTTTCATTTTATGAGAGTGCAAGCATGATATTGAACCAACATCACATTGTACCATTGATTCAATGCCATTACCATTGATTTTTGGAAAAAAATTCAACATTTTTTCAACATCAGTTGCAGGTGCAAAAGTGATGTTGATTCAATGCAATTAACATTGACACAGTAACATTGATTTAATGTGGTTTTGATGGTTTCTTGCTATCTGGGAAGTTTTATAGTGTACCTTTAAAAATTCTTATAAAATGAGGATCATGAGACTTTGTTATTCCCAGTGTCATATCTTTATAACTTTGCCATTAAAAACGTGTTTGTGATTGTCTCTAAATAACATTAACAAGACAGAAATTGTCAACAAAACAGACTTTAAAAAAAACGAAGTCCAGCATTACACTGACCTGTAGAAGTATCACTTATAGATGTTGTGGAAGTGACCGGAGGAAAAGGAACTGAAACAAAAGCAGATGGAAATAGATGTTAAATCAGATTAAAATGCTGAAATACTGTGTTCTTCATGAAAACAATTACTAGGACGAGCTTCTTACACGTGAATTGTAAATAATTATTTTATTTCAAATGTTTCAGCCATGTTTCGGTTGAGAACTTTATTCCCATTTAAATAAATTCATCTCTGATTTTAGCCCCATCAACTGCAAATCAAATCAATGACATTTCTCAAGATCCGAGCAGAGGACGATCAACCAACACCAACTGCAACAGTCCAACTGCAATTGCAAACACCAACTGCAACAGTACAGCCATTTAAAATTGTTATTTCAATGAAAGTTCAAGGATCAAGAGCACAACTAAAGAAAAAGTTGTTTAATCATCCTCTGCAGAGATGAGAGATTTAATTTAATTGTTTGCGGTTGATGTTTCAGTGGCTGACATCAGATTTATTTATTTTTAATTTATTATTTATTATTTATTTATTTTTATTTTTTGCTGCAGAAATGAATGTAAATGAAAAAGTTTTCAACCAAAACATGACTATAACATTTGAAATAAAATAATTATTTACAATTGACATAAGAACAATTAAAAAAATAATTATTATTTATTTGGTTTAAAGGTGCTACAGAGGATGTTTTGTTTTATACATGTTTGCAATATTACTTGAAACTGTCTTTACAAACTGATAAAAGACTATTTATTAGGTGCACTGAAAGGAATAATATTAATATACATCATCTGTGCACGAGGTAGGGCCTTAAAAACATCAGCCAATCGTTTACGCGATTGGCCCTCTGGCTTGTCAATCACTGCCATGAGGTTCCTTGTGAGAGACGAGCGTGGCTGCGCGCTCCAGTAACTTTCCACACTCCACAGGCGCCGCATGCAATGTTTTTGTCAGGAGACAGGAGTAACAACTGCAGATTATGAGTTACCTGCGGTGAGTCCGACATAATGAATCTACTGACAAGACGCAGCGAATGCCGGTGGTAAACAAACACTTGTGTTCCAATACTCGTGCACGAGTTTTGGGAGGCGTTCCCTCGAAATTAGCTGTGAAGGAGGGGGGTTGTTCTTACGCATGCGCTCATTTCAAAAACTCACTAACAGTCTTTGGTTTCTCAGTCGACGAAAAGATCCTCTTTAGCGCCTTTAATTAAGAAAATAAGTCAAGTTAGGTTAAAATGAACATGAGCTGTGGTATTAAAAACTAAAAAAAAAAAAGAAAGTAAGTTCACTTTACTTTAAGAAGACATTAATAATGGAGGGTTGCCTTTCATTATTACAGTCCAGTACATCATCCTCACCTGTAGAAGCAGAACTGGAAGATGTCATGGAAGTGACGGGCTGTAAAGGAACTGAAACATTAACAGATGAAAACATATGTTAGATCAGACACACATGCTGAATTACTGTGTTCCTCATGAAGACAATTATTAGGAGGAGCTTCTTTTGAAAGCCACATAACAGTTCGACAACACATTCACCTGTAGTAGTGGGACTAGTAGATGTTGAGGAAGTGACAGGCTGTAAATAAACTGAAAACATAGATGAAAACTGATGTTAAATCAAACTCAGATGATGAACTGCTGTGTTCTTCATTTAGAAAATCATTATGAGGTGGAGGTGGTTCTTTTGAAAGGCCACATTTAGTTAGAATGATCCTCACCTGTAGAAGTAGAACTAGATGCTGTGGAAGTGAATGGCTGTAAAGGAACTGAAAAAAAATAAAATAAAATAAAATAACTGATGAAAACATCAAATCAGACTCAGATGCTGAATTACTGTGTTCTTCATGAAGACAGTTATTAGAAGTAGCTGCATTCAAAAGCCACATTCAGTCCGCCAACATGCTCACCTGCAGTAGTGGGACTGGTAGATGTTGTGGAAGTGACTGTCAGTAAATGATCTGAAAAATTTACAAGATGGGAAGGGATGCCAAGTCAAATTTAATTCTTTTTCATGAAGGCATTAATGATGGAGGGTTGCATTTCAAAATCAAAGTCCAGTACAACATCATCCTCACCCGTAGAAGTAGAACTGGTAGATGTTGTGGAAGTGACAGGCTGTAAAGTAACTGAAATAATAACAGATGTAAAATCAAATTCAGATTATGAACTACTGAGTTCTTTATTAATTCACTGATTATGGTTGTGTTTCAATTTTACAGTGCAGTCCAGCATCATCCTCACCTGTAGATGCATAACTGGTAGATGCCATGGAAGTGACAGGCTGCAAAGGAACTGAAACAATAACAGATGAAAACAGATGTTAGATCAGATTCGTCCTTTTCTTTTCTCTTTTTCTTTTCTTTTCTTTTCTTTTCTTTTCTTTTCTTTTCTTTTCTTTTCTTTTCTCTGTTCATTCTAAATAAGTACTTCTGTAGACATGTGAAAATAAAGTCAATCTGGTTAGTAATATGTGAAGCTGGTAATGCTGTTTGTGGTGTTGTTTATTCACTTAACCAGATCTTCAGAGATTTAACGATTTTTATCTTCAGTTGATTTCATCTAAGGCTGTGGCTGAAGTCAGTTGTAGTTCTTATGTTTCTGGTTGTCTCTTTTTTCTGTTCCTGTTGTTTCTCTTTCCTTCAGTGATTCTGCTTGTTAACAGCAGGTGTTCATCATCAATGTTCAATCATCACTTAATTAATTACTTAATTATCTCATTAACTTTAACTCTGATTCAGTGTTATTTTAACACTATTTGGAGAGTGACCATATGTACTCTAAGCAGAGTCGATTTAACTCTGGGGATTTTGCTGTGTACCCAACACTTGATTCACCCTGGTAAAACGCTGCAAATAAACTGAAAAAAAAAAATTAAAAAATACATGGAAACAGATGATAAATGATAACACATTCACCTGTAGATGTAGAACTGGTAGATGTTGTGGAAGTGACCGACTGTAAAGAAACTGAAACAATGAAACAGGAAACAGATAAAAAAAAAAATCAGACTCCGATGAACTACTGTGTTCCTCATGAAGACAATAATTAGGAGGAGTTTCTTCTGAAAGCCACATTCCAGTTCAACAACACTTCACCTGTTGTAGAGGGACTGGTAGATGCTGTGGATGTGATTGTCAGTAAATGACATGAAAGAAATTAAAATAAATAAATAAATAACAGATGGAAACAGATGTTAAATTAAACTCAGATGATGAACTACTGTGTACTTCATGAAGAAAATTATCATGAGGGGTTTCTTCATGCCACATTCAGTCTAGAATGATCCTCACCTGTAGAAGTTGAACTAGTAGATGTTGTGGAAGTGACTGGCTGTAAAAGAACTGAAAAGAAAAACATGAAAACACATAAAATCAGACTCAGATGCTGAATTACTGTGTTCTTCATGAAGATAATAATTTAAAGGAGTTATATGAAAACCATATTCAGTTTAGAAACATGCTCACCCTCAGTAGTGAGACTGGTAGATGTTGTGGAAGTGACTGTCAGCAAATTATCTGTAACATTTACAAGACCGAACGAGATGCCAAGTCAAATTTAGATGAAGTACTTTGTTCTTCATTAATACATTAATTATGGAGTGTTACATTTCATTATTCATGCGTCCTTGATCCCTGGAAAGGCGCTATATAAATAAAAGTTATTATTATTATTATTATTATCACAGTCCAGTCTTACATCATCCTCACCTGTAGAAGTAGAACTGGTAGATGTTGTGGGAGTGACTTCCACTGAATGAGCTGTAAAATTTACAAGATATGAAGGAATGCCAAGTCAAATTTAAATGAAGTACAGTGTTTTTTCATGAAGACATTAAAGATGGAGGGTTGCATTTCAACAACACAGTCCAGTATAACATCATTCTCACTTGTAAATTCATAACTGGTAGACGTCATGTAAGTGATCAGCTGTAAAGCAACTGAAACAATAAAAGAAGGAAACAGATGTTAGATCAGACTCAGATGCTGAAATGTTCATCATGAAGACATTTATTAGGAAGAGCTTCTTTTGAAAGATACACCTTAGTCCGACAACTAGATGCTCTGATCAGCACTACACTCTTAGAAAGGATGTGTTAAAACGGACTCAAAATGGGTTAAATTCTTACACATCAGTGTGTGTGTTTAGGGACAACACTTGTTGTGTTAATTCTGACACATTCATTGAGTCAATGATTTTAACACAGTAAATGTGTCAGGAAGGTTAACCAGAGGTGTAGTCAAGACCAGACCCTCCAAGACCGAGACCAATACCATTCAAGAGGGAAGTTAATGAGATAATTAAGTCATTAATCAAGCAATAGTGATGAACAGCTGCTGTTATCAGGCAGAATCACTGAAGAAAAGAGGAAAACAACAACAAATAAAACACATGTGCTACTTCTGAACATGAAGATCAAATTGGCAATGGTCTCCTTGTCACGTCCAGTCAAAAAACATCACTTACACATCAATGCTTGTGGTTTTGGGTCAACACTTGTGTTAATTTTGACACTTTCACTGTGTTCACTGTTTGTTCACTGTTAAGAATGTGTCAAAAAGCATTTGTTAAAAACAGACTCAAATTGGCTAAATTCGTACACATCAGTGTGTGAGTTTAGGGACAACACTTGTTGTGTTAATTTCGACACATTCACTGTGTCATAATTTTAACACAGTAAATGTGTCAGGAAGGTGATCTGCTGTTAACAAGCAGAATCACCAAATGAGAAAATCACAATTCTTAAGCCATCATCATGGAGATCAGGGTTTGCATTAGTTGAACTCTTGACGCTTGACTTTTTTAATATTAGACAGTTGATTGCTGGCCAAAATCAAGTGGCTGGGGAGCTTTCGCACCTACGAAGAGAGACCACTGCTCGGATTACACTACTCGAGCCAAGAGCTTCAGCGGAGCTTGAGTCCCTGGTTCACAGCTTCAGAGATGTCTTCTCAAATCTTGTCCGGCAGAGGCCCTATAGAGTTCCGGCAGCCCATCGACAAGCCATTGAGGACGAGGTTCAGAAGATGCTCCAGATGGGGGTCAAAGAACCTTCCAACAGCCTGTGGTCCAGCCCAATTGTGTTAGTTTCAAAACCTGATGGCACATTCCACTTTTGTAATCATTTCCGGAAGCTGAATGATGTATCCTTATTCGACAGCTACCCCATGCCCCGAGTGGACGAACTGATCGAGCGGCTAGGGAGGGCCCGGGTACATCTCCACTCTAGATCTCACAAAGGGATATTGGAAGGTACCCCAAAGTTCAGATTCCAAGCAGAAGACTGCTTTCAACACCCCCTCTGGGCAATTCATGAATGCCCCCGGCCCATGTTCAAGAAATTTCTGGGTTTGGCAGGGTACTATCGCTGTTTTATACTGGGCTTTTCCTCTTTGGCCTCTCCCCTCACAGACTTAACAAAGAAAGGCCAGCCCGACAAGGTGCAGTGGAGTACCACAGCAGAGGAAGCATTCCAGAACCTAAAAGCTGCTCTGTCTTCCTCTACAGTGCTTCATACCCCAGACTTTTCTCAGCCCTTCACTCTCCAAACCGATGCCTCTGATACCAGGATAGGAGCGGACCTATCCCAGACTATCAATGGAGAAAAACATCCTGTAACATACATCAGTCAGAAGCTTAACCCCCCGGAGACCCAATACACTGCAGTCAAAAAAGAAGCACTGGCTGTAAAGTGGGCTGTCTTGGAGCTCTGTTACCCCTAGGGAGCTCCTTCACCTTGGTGACTGACCATGCGTGTTTGCTCTCCTTTTCCCCTTAGTCCTGCTACACTTGTTTGGATTATCTTCATCTTCATGCACTCTCTTATAGCTACGCCATGCAAACCGTGTGACATCATTACAAACCGTAAGACTTTTGTTCATCTTCAGAGTGCAAATTAAAATCTTTTTGATAATCTCAACGCTTTCTGTCCCTCCATAGACAGCCTACGCAATTGAAACGTTGATGCTCCAAAAAGTTCAGAGATCAGAAAACAAACCCATATGAATCGAGCGGTTTAGCCCAGATTTTCTGAAGAGACTCGATTGCTTTTTATGACAAACAGACATAATTTAGGCTTTTATTCACATATAAACCTTGGTTAGCGAACATAAATAGAAGCTCAACAGAACCTGAATAACGTGTGAGAACAAACCTCTTGCAGAAGATCAAATGTGCTGCATAACCAATGAGGTTCATCTTGAGTGTTACGCAGCACATTTCAGCTTCTGCAAGAGGTTTGTTCTTGCACGTTATTCAGGTTTGGTTGAGGTCTGTTCGTCATAAAAAGCAATTACATCTTTTCTTGACTAAACCACTCAATTCAAATGGATTAGTTTTCTTATGTATTTATGAACTTTTTGAAGCGTCAAAGTTGCAATTGTGTAGGCTGTCTACAGAGGGACAGAAAGCTCTCAACAAAAGAAAGATTTCATCAAAAAGATCTTAATTTGTGTTCTGGTCTTACGTGTTTGGTATGAAATGAGGGTGAGTAATTAATGACAGATTTTTTAAATTTTTTGGGTGAACTAACCCTTTAAATTAAACTCAGATGATGGACTACTGTGTACTTCATGAAGAAAATAATCTTGGAGGGTTTCTTTTAAAAGGCCACACTCAGTATAGAATGATCCTCACCTGTAGAAGTAGAACTAGTAGATGTTGTGGAAGTAACTGGCTGGAAAGGAACTGAAAAACACATAACAGATGAAGACGTCAAATCAGACTCAGATGCTGAATTACTGTGTTCTTCATGAAGACACTTATTATGGAGGATTGTGTTTCAATATGCAGTCCAGCATCATCCTCACCTGTAGAAGTAGAACTGGTAGGAAGTAATTGGCTGGAAGGAACTGAAAAACATGAAGACGTCAAATCAGACTCAGATGCTGAATTACTGTGTTCTTCATGAAGACACTTATTATGGAGGATTGTGTTTCAATATTGCAGTCCAGCATCATCCTCACCTGTAGAAGTAGAACTGGTAGATGTTGTGGAAGTAATTGGCTGGAAAGGAACTGAAAAACACATAACAGATGAAGACGTCAAATCAGACTCAGATGCTGAATTACTGTGTTCTTCATGAAGACACTTATTATGGAGGATTGTGTTTCAATATTGCAGTCCAGCATCATCCTCACCTGTAGAAGTAGAACTGGTAGATGTTGTGGAAGTGTCTGGCTGTAAAGTTACTGAAACAATAACATAACATGTCAAATAAGACTCAGATGCTGAATTGCTGTGTTTCATTAGGAGGAGCTTCTTTTGAAAGCCACATTCAGAACCATGGTTACCTAGTGGAACTGGCAGGTCCTCTGGAATTGACTGAATATAAATGACCAGTAATATTAACAGTTGGAAATCTTTTGGTAACTCACGATTCAATTTAAATCAATTCTCGATTTTAAATCAAAATTCGATTCGATATGTACATAGATTTGATTCTAGTATGGTTATATTTCCTATTTGACTGTGGTAGACAGTTTAATAGATCTTGAAAAAAAATCCCACTGAATTAAAAGTGAATCACAGTAAAACAAGAGCAGTAAATTATTGTGATATTTCATTTTGCTATTGATTAACAGTATTTCGTAAGATGATCCATCATGAAGTCATTTCACTGTACATGTGTAACTACAGTAATTTATTTTAAAATAATACTCTTTAATCCTGTAAATTCCTGGCAATTTATTTACATTGTGATCCACAAACATTTAGCCAAAACACAATCCAACAGAGCAAACATCATACTTAATACGACATTACCAGCTGAGGTCATCTCTGGTGTGACTGTTGCACTGGTGCTGCTGGATTCAGTAACTTCTGAATACCAATGAATAAACAAACACAATAAAAGCTCATGTAGATATAAGTACTCTTTCCACCTCTGATCATCTTTATCTAGACTAGAGACACAAACACACTCACACCCACATGTTCAATTCTACAGATCCACAAACATTCAGCCAAAACACAATCCAACAGAAGAAACATCAGACTACATTACCATCTGAGGTCATCTCTGGTGTGACTGTTGCATTGGTGCTGCTGATGTTAGTAACAGCTGAAAGAATAATAAATGATGAATACCACCCTGAAAACAAGCCTGCACTGGCCCTTTACGGGCCCAGTTAGGCCTGCCAGCACAGGGCCCTTGAGAATTTGCTCATTGGCAAAACTTTGGCCTCTTAGCACTGGTCCTGCACACAGCCCTCACTTAGCCTCCAGGAAGCTTTAGCACTGTTTTATTGAAAATAATAAAGTTTGAAGTCACCGTTATGGAGGTAAGCACTTGCTTTAGTTGCTTGACTTCTTAACTCTAATGTTTTTCTGGCTGTTGTAACTGTGTGTTTCTGAGACACATTTGTTATAACATCAGTGTGACACACAGAATGAGATCTGTGCTTCACTGATCTCACCCAGAGTCTGATTTCTGAGAGCATTTTTTAGTAATTTTACTTATCTGTGTAACAGTGACATCAAACTTTATTTTTTCAATAAAACAGTGCTGAGGTTTCCTGGAGGCTAAGTGAAGGCTGTCTGTGCAGGGCCAGGGCAATGATGAGCAAATTCTCAGGGGCCCTGCACTGGCGGCCTTAAGTGAGCCCGTTTGCAGGCTTGTTTGCAGGGCAATGAATCAACAAACACAATAAAAAGAGCTTGTGTAAAAATAAGTACTCTTTCCACCTCTGATCATCTTTAAAGAGACACAAACCCAGCTAACAGAATTTTGTTATAAGAATGTTCTCTAAATATTCAGTGTTGGTTCTGGGAAGGTAAAAAATGTCCAGTTTTCTTGATGTTAGTGTCATGAGTCGGGTTTGATATCCTCCCTGTTTCTTTTTTTCTCTCTATCATTATTGCTACTTAGACTCAGCTGTTTGTCGTTACAATGAGCGCTCGCGCGGATCATTTCTGCACCTGTTCCTTCTCTACTCTAATTTTCTTTGCTATTTCTCTCTGCTGTTTTCTCGCCTCTGAAAGAAAGAGAAATAAGAACACAAACTACAACTTTCTTCAGCCACAGCCTTAGATGAACTGAAGATAAAAGACATTAAATCTCTGAAGCTCTGATTAAACAACTCCACAAACAGCATTACCAGCTTCACTTATTACTAACCAGACTGACTTTATTTCTGTCACACGTCTACAGAAGCTCTTATTGAGAATTAACAGAGGTTTAGATGTTGATGTCTTATTGAAAATGTTTAGTTTGAGTTCACCATAATGGAGATGAGCGTTTGCTTTATTTGAACTTTTAAATAACATTCTACTAACATTAAGGAAACTAAACACTTTTATATTCTTGAAAAGATTAAAAGTTGAAAATGTTTGAGGAACATCATATTTTTTAAAATGCCTTCCTCTAATGTCAAGAAAACTGGACATTGTTTTATGTTCCCAGAACCAAAACTGAATATTTAGAGAATGTTCTTATAACAAAATTCTGTTAGCTGTGATCACACTCACACACTTATTGAATTATACAGATTCACAAACATTCAGCCAAAACACAATCCAACAGAAGAAACATCAGACTACATTACCAGCTGAGGTCATCTCTGGTGTGACTGTTATATTGGTGCTGCTGATGTTAGTAACAACTGAAAAAAAAAAAAAAAAAAAAAAAAGACTGATGAATACCAATGATTCAAAAATCACACAAATAATAGTGTATAAAAGTGCACTTGCAAATATATTTAGCAGCAAAGTATGAAATGGTCACTTTGCCTGAACAAGTCTTACACATGAAAATTGTACTGAATGTCGTAGTAAAGATGTAGCAAATCTACACCCTTAGAAAGTATGTTAAAACTGACTCAAAATGTGTTAAATTCGTACACATCATGTGTGAGTTTAGGGACAACACTTGTGTTTATTCTGACACATTCGTTGAGTCAATGATTTTAACACAGTGAATGTGTCAGGAAGGTTAACCAGACACTTAAAAATAAATGTAAATTTACAGGTAATGGTCTGTATTTTTTATTTTTTTTTTTTTACAGATTTTTCCCGTTTTGTCATTATACACTGAAATGCATGTTGTTTTACTGATATTTGCTGTAATTTAATTTTCCACTATTAAATTTACAGGGAATTGCATGTATTTTAGTATTACATTAAATTTCTGTTTTTTAAAAGAAATGTTCTGTATTTTTACAGAAAAATGTGTAAATTTACATAAAATGTTGATTAATATTTTACAGATTTTTTCTGTAAAAATAGAAAAAAGGGAACAAATGTAGAACTACAGAAATCAACAGCCATTCAACATGTTTTTTCCTCTTCCATTTAAGATAATGTGTTGGTGAAAGTTAGTTTTTTAAGGTTCAATTATAGTATTGGTACATACGGTGTGTAGGCCTATATATTATGCATTGTTTATTTTACTAATATTTTAACCTCAACTTGCGCATGCTTATTTTGAAACTGCTGATTGGCCTTGACTTAGGCCCAATCCCAATTCTATTTTATACCCCTTCCCCTTCCCCTTCCCCCTACACCTACCCCTTCCCCTTCCCCTTGCCCCTTGAAACAGAGTGTCAAGGGGTAGGGCTGAAAATATTCCCCTAAGAAATGGGACACCACTACTAGACCGTTACACGTCATCATAAGTCGTCGCTAGCTCCTACGTCATAGATGCGCCGATGTTTATCACACACTTCTAAAGGCCAATTCACACCGCACCGACAACAGCCAACAAACGCCAACAAACTCGTCTGTTGGAGTTTGTTGGATCGGTGTGATACCCCTGTTGGCGTCTGTTGGCGTTGGTCGGAGTCGGTTTTCACCCGACTGAACATGTTTAATCGGCGTTTGTCGGGTCGTGGAATGTCTGCGCAGTGTGAACAGTTTTCCAACAGATGGCAACAAACTCTGACGTAATCTGACCTGGCCACGAACCGTTGCCATGACGATGAGGCAAATCCCCTGCAAAGACAGCTGTTTGATCGCGCCCGCGCCTCATGCACACACAACAAATCAGTGGAAACGTGACATCGCAGCTTGTTCATAATAAAAAATAAAATACTGTTAAAAAAAATAAAATATACAAACGGTACAATAGTCCATAGTGCAATCCGTGCCATTCAGCAAGAGCAGCTGCTCTTCACCAAAAGAGAAAGGTAACGTTAACCACTATGAGAGCAACGCAGGTTTACCTTCAGTTTCGTTTTTAATAATTCGTTTTGGCTTGTTTAGCTACATGGTTGTATATGCTTATGGGTCTCGTTAATAAAAAGGGTCGCGCTAAAAAAAGCCTTAAGATGCCATCGATAGCTGTAGTGATCTCTGTTGCTTGAGCGACAGCTATTTTTTTGCATTTGTCTTCAGTTCTTCGCATAAGACAAAGGAGACGAGCCTGCGTGTTTCCTCAGGAGTCCCTGGTTGATACAGAACATACAATACTGATGAATAAGCACGCAAACTGAATGCACTTTTTGTTTATATCATGTAACATACACGTATTTATGGACGTAACCACAACAAAACAATACATTAATCAGGCATGCGGCAAAAAGACAAGTTAGCTGCCACCGGATTTGAATTTATGTTGTCAAATCAACGCGGGGGTAGAATTGGGATTGGGCCTTATTCTCCTCTAAATTTCCTGAACACATCTATTATTGATATGTACATTTTATGTTTTTCCAAATCGAGCTGCAAATGCGTAGCTTTGTTTGTTTGTGTGTGTGTGTGTGTGCGCGCGCGACGCAGATTCAAATTTGCCGCCGATTACTTTTCCGTTAGTCCCGCCCACAACAGTTCCCGGTCAGAGCCGTACAGTGATGGAAGGGCGAGCGCCGCGGGTAATTTGAATTTATTTCAGGGCAGGCTATGCTTTTGGGTCGTGAGATTAACAGTAGTGTAAAGCAATCGTAAAGAGCAGTCGTCGTGGGCAGGAGAATTTATTTGAACACATCCGTCTGTCCATTCTTCGGAACAGTGTGAGGAAAAACGAAAAACTAACACATCCTTTCAGCGAGAAGACCACAGCGGACATCATACCACCGATCACTGGCTGAGGTAAGGGTTAAATTCTACATGTGTGTGATATTTTATATCGTGTGGCTACACATTTATATTGTTTATAGTTTTGAAAAAGCTAATGTTAGTATTTCTAAACGGTGTTCAGACACATAACGTAAGGTAACTGCCGTTGAAAGCAAAACTGCAGCAGGTATCTTTCAATTTTCCATCTGTTTTAAACCAAGAAAGATTAGTTATTTATAAAGTCCATTCAAGTGTTTATATCTTCGATTAGATGTGATAGTACCGCCATTTTTTCAATCTCTTTTGATACACTGAATGATTAATGTGGCTAACTGCCACTCTGCAGCCTGTACAACTCATACTATAGGTCCAAGTTATACGTTACATGAAAGCAGATGAGAGTACAATATGAACAACATTATAAATTAAATATTCTGAGCGCATCTGCTTGCAAACACGAGTAGTATGCATATATTAGTGTTATAATAAATACTAATAATAGAAAAAATATTACATGACCTGAGTAAATTGTCAATACTGAATCATAAGATACATTGGATAGTTGGATATAAAAATTCCAGATCAAAGAAGGTTGAGGATTTGCATTGTCTCAGGAAAACATATGCTGGCATGTTTGAATTAATGTAATAGCCAACTAATTTTTATTTCTTTATGATTTCAGGTCATGTGGAAAGACTGTGGAGATCTACAGCAGCATTGCAGTCCAGGTGTGGAAAGTGTACTATTCTTATACAACAAATTCTTTGTTTACATCTTTTCATGCTGCTGTTCTGTACAGTATTTTTTGTTGTAATTGTAACTAGAATCATTCAGAAACATGGCTTTTCCTATCACTGCTATCCTGACACACATCTCTACTTTTCATTCCAGCCAGATGATCAACCAGTAGCTGCTCGCATCTCAGCCTGCTTGATGGAAATTTCCGACTTTCACCTGGATGACCTTTACCTTCAACTCCACCTTGCCAAGACAGAAGTTCTCGTGGTTTCAGCCACCCATCCTTTGTGTTATAATCAATCAGTTAAACTTCACAGACTACAGTGCTGGAACTGCCTGATCTTGAAGATTTGCCCAGTACAACATTGGGAAGACCAGGCCATTCCTATCGGAAAATGCTACACAACAGAACAACAACTGGCTCTGCAAGCCTGTACCTATACGCCCTCCAGAAGCTTGCGCTCTGAAAGTGAACAGCATCTTGTGGTGCCATCCCAAAGGGGCACAAACTCACTTTAACTGACCTTTACCTGGACTGTCCCTTGCTGGTGGAATAACCTGACTAACTCAAACCATTTTCAAGAGACTGCTAAAGATGCATTTTTTTTGTGTGTGAACAATTGTCCTGATGATACTATCTGATTAACTGACAAAAATAATTTCTATGCATACTGTGCTAGACTAACTGGAAATTGTCATTGCACTTATTGTTGCATCCATTCCCAGGTGAATTTTGTACTTAATATACTAAAAATTCTTCTTTAGTACTTCTTAAGATAATCTTGAGAACATCTAAGTGTACTCAACTGTGCTATTTTGAGACAGCATTAAATATGAACTAAAATGTGCTTTAATATACTATCTCTGTATTTAAAAAATATATTTAATTACCACTTGTAGTACACTATGGATTCAAATGTACTATAAGTGGTATCTAAATACATTTTTTTAAAATACAGAGATAGTATATTAAAAGCACATTTTAGTTCATATTCATGGTGTCTCAAAATAGCACAGTTGAGTACACTTAGATGTGCTTAACATAATCTTAAGAAGTACTAAAGATAAATTTTTAGTATATTAAGTACAAAATTTGTGCACTAAAATAGAGCACTTTAAGTATATTATAGAAATGTACTTTTTTCACCTGGGTGTACTCCTTGTAGTCACTTTGGATAAAATGTAATCATATGTATAAAATAACAGCATATTACAGTATAAAAGTATACAGAAATTGTCTTTTAATGTAGATGTTCTATACTAAGCTTGAATTTCCTATAATTTGAATTTCCTATAATTGAATTTCCTTTGATTAAATGTATTTGGTACTATATTTTGTTAATTTAACAGAAATTGGTTTTTAATTTTATGCATTTCTAAGTAATTAATTTATAGATTGATTGTAGTTGTGAGTGGTTCTGTAAAAATAAAGATAATACTGTAAAATGCAAACATTTGTTTTGAATTTATGTGCTAAGTGCATTTTATAAATAATTTCTTAGTTAGTACATGGAAAATCTATATTTTAAAAGTAAATAACACTTGATGGACAGAGCCGCTTGATAAAATAACTCATAAAAACCTTCAATTTGCAGAGATTAACCTGAAAGTTAGTAATTTTCTATGTAATCTGACATAATTTATCAGTTTTTTCACGGTTTAATAAATTATTATCAACAGTAATATACTGTAATTTAATGAATTTTGACTGTAAAGTCTGTTCTGTATTTTACAGTTTTTGGTATGTAATTTGTGAAATGGTTATTTGCTGTAATTTACGGAATCTGTCTGGAAACTCTGCTGCCACTTTTACCGTTTTTTTTTTTTTTACAGGATTTTTTTTTTTTTCAGTGGAGGTGTAGTCAAGACCAGACCCTCCAAGACCGAGACCAAGACCATTCAAGAGGGAAGTTAATGAGATAAGTAAGTAATTAATCAAGCACTAGTGATGAACACCTGCTGTTAACAGACGGAATCATTGAAGGAAAGAGGAAAACAACAACAAAATAAAACACCTGTGATACTTCTGAACATGAAGATCAAATTGCAATGATCTCTTGTCAAGTCCAGTCAAAAACATCACTTACAACATCAGCGCTTGTGTTTGGGGACAACACTTGTGTTCATTTTGACACATGACTGGTCAAAACACATACATTCAGAACGTGTCAAAAGCATTTGTCAAAAAAACGTCTCAAATGGTTAAATTCTTACACATCAGTGTGTGAGTTTAGGGACACACTTGTGTTAATTTTAACACATTCATTGTGTGATGATTTTAAACAGTAAATGTGTCAGGAAGGTGAAGAAGAAAATCACAATTATAGTCACCGTCATGGAGATCAACATTTGCTTTCAGTGTAGAATGATCCTCACCTGTAGAAGGAAACTAGTAGATGTTGTGGAAGTAACTGGCTGGAAAGGAACTGAAAACCATAACAGATGAAGAGTCAAATCAGACTCAGATGCTGAATTACTGTGTTCTTCATGAAGACACTGATTATGGAGGATTGTGTTTCAATATTGCAGTCCAGCATCATCCTCACCTGTAGAAGTAGAACTGGTAGATGTTGTGGAAGTGTCCGGCTGTTAAGTTACTGAAACAAACATAACATGTCAAATAGACTCACTGAATTGCTGTGTTTCATTGGAGAGCTTCTTTTGAAAAGACTCCAGACCTAGTGGAACTGCAGGTGCCTCTGAATTGACTGAATATAAATGACCATATACAACAGTGGAAGTCTTTCACTGTACAACTTAACAGAAATTTATTAATTTAAAATAATTTCTTTACTCCTGGTAATTCCTGCAATTTATTTACATTGTGATTGCCCAAACCATTAGCCTCCACTGCCAACAGAGCAAACACATACTTAATCACGACATTACCAGCTGAGGTCCTCTTGGTGTGACTGTTGCAACTGGTGCTGGCTGGATTCAGTAACTTCTGAATACAATGAAAAACAAACACAATAAAAGCTCATGTAGATATAAGTACTCTTTCCACCTCTGATCATCTTTATCTAGACTAGAGACACAAACACACCCACATGTTCAATTCTAGAAGATCCAAACATTCAGCCAAAATACAATCCAGAAGAAACATCAGACTACATTACCACTGAGGTCATCTCTGGTGTGCTGTTGTATCAGTGCTGCTGGAATCAGTACTTCTGAAAAAATAATGACTGATGAATACCAATGAATAACAAAAACAATAAAAGCTCATGTGATATAAGTTACTCTCTCGACCTCTGAACATCTTTATCCCCTAGAACACAAACACACTCACACCCATGTTCAGTTCTACAGATCCCAAACATTCAGCCAAAACAATCCCAACAGAAGAAACACAGACTACATTACCAGCGAGGTCGCTCTGGTTGACTGTTGCAGTTGGTGCTGATTTAGTAACAGCTGAAAACATAATGACTAATGAAATACCAATGAATCAACAACCCAACACAAAATCTCATGTAGATACATAAGTACTCTTCCACCTCTGATCATCTTTATCTAGACTAGAGACACAAACACACTCACACACGAATGTTCAATTCTACAGGATTCCACAAACCATCATCCAAAAACACAATCCAACAGAAAACACAGACTACATTACAGCTAGGTCGTCTCTGGTATGACTGTTATATTGGTGCTGCGATGTTAGTAATAACTGAAAAAAAAGACGGACTGAGAATACCAATGATTCAAAATCACACAATAATAGTGTATAAAAGTGCACCTTGTAAATATCAGCAGCAAAGTAATGAAATGATCACTTTCTGCCTGAACAATGTCTTACACAAAAAAAAAAAAACTGCCAACAATTGTCGTAGTAAGATTAGCAAATCTACACTCTTAGAAAGTATGTGTTAAAAAACTGACTCAAATGTGTTAAATCCGTACACATCGTGTGTGTGTGTAGGGACAACACTTGAGTTAATTCTAAAAACATTCATTGAGTCAATGATTTACCACAGTGAATGTGTCAGGAAGGTTAACCAGAGGGTGTAGTCAAGACCAGACCCTCCAAGACCGAGACCAAGACCATGTCAAGAGGAAAGTTATGAGATAATTAAGTCATTAATCAGCACTAGTGATGAAACACCTGCTGTTAACAGACAGAATCATTAAGAAAGAGGAAAACAACAACCAAAAGAAAACACCTGTGATACTTCTGAACATGAGATCAAATTTGCAATGATCTCTTTGTCAAGTCCAGTCAAAAACTCACTTACAACACAGTGCTTTGTTTTGGGGGACAACACTTGTGTTCATTTTGACACATTGACTGTGTCAACCATACATTCAGAATGTGTCAAAAAAAATTTGTCAAAAAAACGACTCAAATTGGCTAAATTCTACACATCAGTGTGTGAGTTTAGGGACAACACTTGTTGTGTTAATTTGACACATTCATTGTGTGATGATTTTAACACAGTAAGTTCAGGAAGGTGAAGGAGAAAATCAACAATTTTAAGTTCACCCGTCATGGAGATCAACCTTTGCTTTCAGTCTAGAATGATCCTCACCTGTAGAAATTAGAACTAGTAGAGATTTGTGGAAGTAACTGGCTGGAAAGGAACTGAAAAACACATAACAAATGAAGACGTCAAATCCGACTCAGATGCTGAAGTTACTGTGTTTCTTTCATGAAGACACTGATTATGGAGATTGTGTTTCAATATTGCAGTCCAGCATCATCCTCACCTGTAGAAGTAGAACTGGTAGATGTTGTGGAAGTGTCCAGCTGTAAAGTTACTGAAACAATAACATAACATGTTAAATAGACTCAGATGCTGAATTGCTTGTTTCATTAGGAGGAGCTTCTTTGAAAGCCCATTCAGGACACCATGGTTCCTATGGGACTGGCAGGTCCTCTGGAATGACTGAATATAAATGACCAGTAATACTAACAGTTGGAAATCTTTTGGTAACTCACGATTCGATTTAAATCAATTCTCGATTTAAATCAAAAGTTCCTGATTCGATATGTAACATAGATTTGATTCTAGTAATGTTACATTTCCTATTTGACTGTGGTAGACAGTTAATAGGTCTTGAAAAAAATCCCACTGAATTAAAGTTAATCACAGAAAACAAGTAAAATTATTGTGATATTTCATTTTGGCTATTGATTAAACAGTATTTCGTAAGATGATCCATCAATGAAGTCATTTCACTATACATGTGTAACTACAGTAATTATTTTAAATACTACTCTTTTATCCTGTAAATTCCTGGCAATTTATTACATTGTGTTTTCGTTCTAAAGACGTATTCATTGTGTTATAATGGGTGTGTGTGTTGGATTTGGTTGTTTGCTTTTTCCTCTCTCCTGTTCTTTTTCCCTCTTCGTTAGGAGACAGGGGTTCCAATCAGATGGGGTTCAATCCGGGTGGGTGATTGGATGTTGACGAGAAGGAGTGAGGATATAAGACGTGGTGGAATACTGGAGAAGAGCGAGAGACTTCCTTTCACCAGGGCAAACACTTCCCTCCCATGGCCAGACTCTTTGTTGTGTTGTATTTTATATATTGTGTATGAGTGCGTGAAACTCATATTACAACCTTAGGTGTGCTCTGTAAACAGAGAGAGATTGACGTTTTGTTTAATACTCTTTGATTTTGTTTGTTTAACGTTTGCCTTGTTCCCGTCGATACTTCACTCGTACTGCGTATGGGGGGAAAATTCTCCCCTTTTTCCCCTACTGAAGCGCTTTCATAACGCATTGTA